>JAANSK020259018.1:0-12540 GCA_011763485.2 Isoetes engelmannii | reverse complement strand
GAGAGAGAGAGAGAGAGAGAGAGAGAGAGAGAGAGAGAGAGAGAGAGAGAGAGAGAGAGATTCAGAATTGTGCACAGTGCAAATCACCTTCTTTATCATCTATATCAGCTGCAGCTACAACTGGAGAACAATGAACTTGAAGATTGGATAACGCATCTTTCTCATGTCTGACAAGCATGGTACCAGTCACGGTGTCATGCATTTTCACTGTTTGTCCTTTCTCCCAAGACCACTGCGATAGAAGCAAACCAATTAGACCCAGCTCGATCATTTAGTGAACAGTAGCACCGACTGTACTTTACTCAATTCATTCCTGTCAACTCACCCCATTGCCCGATGATGCTGTGCCCTGATCTGGACCATATGAAAGTGCACGAACAGCCAATTCTTGCTTTAAAGATCTTGCTCTTTCAATCCTTGGCAACATCGACACTGCACTGCCCTTACACTTCTCAATGAACTTATGCTGTCAAAGAAAACTAAAAGTTAGCCAACATCATCCTATTTGCAAATGCAAGACATGTTGCTTTCATTTGAGAAATCACTAGAATGGGGAAATTTTAGTTGAAGCAGTCTTTACAGTAGTCAGTTTAACCCAATGCCTGTAATGTCTATAGTTACAAAGCTGTGACATGAAGCAGTCCTCGTAAAAAATGCGAACCTGAAGCATAGTTGTTGCTGTCGGCCGCAACCTTGGCTCTTTGGTTAAGCATTTTGCCACAAAATCGTGGAACACTAGAGACCTGTACGAATGACCAACATGAACAACCAATAGGATATCCAGAATTAAATACATGACTTCCTCCATACGTAAATATAATCTAACTTCTCCTAAGGACATTTTCCTTCCTTTATAGATCCAAATGTGACGCAATTTGCAAAAAATAGTTAACCATCCTCCATCTTTTGATCGCACTTTTTTTGCTCCACTGTCAACAAAAAACCTGCAGGTTCTGTTTGACTGCCCCTACCATAACCACTGTTCAATCTCTGTTAATAACGTACATTTACATGACTCATTCTGCTGAGTCAGCTGCTTAGTGTTGTTGACATGTCTTCACTATAAAAGACATAGTCAGGCATAGCTTACATTTCAGTCTCGAGCTTGAGGGCTCTCCACTCAATGTTCTTTGTTCTTTTGTCATTTGCTTTTCTTTGCCCACAAGTAAATCTACCATATCAGACCACGCTGCTTGGGGCGGAAAAGCAAAGAGAGGTTGCCTTGTTGGAACTTTTCAATAATTTGAGGTTTGGAATTTGATATTCTACAGGCTGGGGCGGGAATGGAATAGCTTTCCAACAAGCTATTATTCAGTTAGACGAGACAAATTTAGAGAGATATTTCACAATTCCCAAGATATAGGTTTCTAAAGAATCGTGGAAGAGGCAAGAATTATCAATTTTTGTTAAAAAAGAGTGTAGTGGGCCAGTTTGGCTTATAGTTGTTTCATATGTTTCTGAGGGTCTTGATTCAGATCTGCAGTAATTTTTTAGATCTGCCTCATTCTTGAGCAGATCTTTCCACAGAATTATGTCATTCCAATTTCCAGTCAGATTATAACAAACCATTGTCCATGGAAGTATACTTCCGATCCAACTATAGATGGTGAGAATTATCAAACCTGGAGTGACTTTTCTGAAAGTCTATCTCAGGCTGAGAGCATTGGGAGATGTTTGGACACCAAGTAGAGTCGACATGATGAAAAGAAGAAAGATTCCGAATCTTTAGATCATCTCAGAGTGCTTGTATCTCCTGAATTGAAGCGAGATATTAGAGATCCGAAGGCACTTGAGGAAGGAAGCTTATGAGTTCTTACAAGCAAATTATGTGCAGGTTGGAGTAGGACAGCAGTTAATCATTCAAGGCAAGCTGGATGCAAAGGTTAAGCTATGCAGCACACTTTGAACAAATCAAGAAGATTAGAAAACAATTCCTTGCTGCTGGAGGCCAGAATAGTAAAGTAACTCTTTTTATGCATGTTACAAGACCTTCCCAAAGATTAAATTCATATCACTACCTATTTCAAGATAAAAATAAAGATAGCAGAAGCAGCAGCAGCTCCTCGAAGAAAATAATAATCTAAAAAGGTATGAGCGCTGCTCCTACTCTGTCTTCCACCTTTCACCTACGGTCTCTACTATTACTTCATCTAACATTTCAACCAAACAGCCTAGACCTCCTATCCAGTGCTGATACTGTGCCAAGGAAGGCTCATATTGGGCGTGATCGCAGAAAATTACAGAATCATGTTGCTGCGCGGCAAGCCAAACAAGAACAGCAAGCTAAACAGGAATAAGTTAGCATTCATCTGTCTCATTTACCTTTGGACGAAATTGAGTCTTAGTTTCTCAATGTTGCAGCTCCTATTCTTGAAAGGAATGGTTGCTAGGTTCAGGAGCCACAAAACTTACTCCCGCGGGGCGGGGGGGACCCTTGAGCTACCAATCCTTTCGAACTGAATTCATTCAATATTTTCTACATGCATCTTTCTTCCCTTGCTGGACCAAGGTACTTTCTTGTCTTTGTAAATGATTTTAGCAGGCATGCTTGGGTTTCTACTCTAAAATTCAAATCTGAAGTTTTTTACACATTTAAGCATTTCAGTGCCATGGTTGAACCTGAATTTTCTTCTTTTATCAAAGCCATCAAGACTTATTTTGCTGGAGAGTACTTGTCTTCCCAATTTGGAGAGTATCTCACAGCACAATGCATTCAAAAACAGCTCATAGTTCCCTATGTGCAGTTTGACCAAAAGGAAAAACATAAGCTTCCAAGATTTAGCTCGAGGCATGCTTAAAAAGCAATTGGATCCTACACTCTAGTCCTTTTATCTTTCTAATCAAGCTTCCACATGCATTTGAAAACTCCATATGAGGTAGTTTATAGAACTAAACCAGATGTCTCTCCTCTCAAAGTGTTTGGCTACTCTACTATTCCACAACAAGTCTTAAACAAACAGGTTACATTTGCTGATCGGTCAGTCAAGACTATTTTCATAGCGTATCCATCTATTATGAAAGCTTGGAGATGCTTTAATCCAGGTTTCTGGTTCAAGGTTTGTTCATTTTATAGAAGATTGCTGTTTACACACATGATCTTAAACAGCCCAAGTCTTTGAAGGTTATCTCTCACATGACTTTCTGTTGCTAACCAAGATGCTCAAAGCAACAAGAACATTATCATTCTTCTCAGCTAATTTGGTAGAACTAACAAACTTTCTATTAAATTACTTGTATGGCCATCTCTATGCTGTAACTACAGATTGAAATAGTTCCAAGTTTGCATTGGTCTAACCCGCATTCTCCTTATTCCTACATTTTGGGCCTTATTTTACTGAGACCTATACTGCTTTACATAGTAAAATTGCATTCTGACCACCAAAAACTTCCTGTTATCGTCATCCGAAGGTGCAGACCAAAACAACAATCTGCTTTCCTTGAACCACTACTCTTATATTAAGCTAGTTGCTTGTATTTTTAAAGAAAATGGTGTGTCCTTTTGAACCAACATATTAAGGCATGAGAAAGACCAACCATTTTTCTTTGTCTTCCAGCATAGGAGCAGGTTCTCTGGAAATCATAAACAAAACCTGTACAACAAGAGATGCACTGATAATAAGAAAGGAACGAAGGAACAGAGAGAGAGAGAGAGAGAGAGAGAGAGAGAGAGAGAGAGAGAGAGAGAGGGGGAGGGGGAGGAGGCCTTAGCAAAAGCTAAACCCATCAAAACTATATTTTAACTAAATCAATGTAGAATACATAATATATAAGACCACACAATATCTCTTCAAGAGTAAATTAAAGATGCATTCAGACAAAGAAACAATTACTACCTTCTACAAAGGCAACTTCTGTTGTCTAAACACGTCAAAGGTCAAGGCCTTTGCTGTCAAGGGAGGGGTCAAGGGAGAAGGAGAGGGAAGGAAGAAAGGAAGGAGAGAAGAGAGGGAAAGAAGAAAGGAAGGAGGAGGAGGGGGGAGAAGGAGAAGGAGAAGAAATTTTTGCGTCTTGTCACTTGGCAGCATCCCTTAGGACACACACCACTTTAACATTGCTTAGTTGTGTAATATGGGTCCTACTCCCAACCACCTAACATTGAATGCGACTCTGGGCGGCCTCAAACTCGAGACGTATTTATTCGAGAGATATTTGAGAGAGAGAAAGAAGATTACATTAACATCTACGAAAGACCCAAGATATTTGAGAGAGAGAAAGAAAGCTTATATTAACGTCTACGAAAGACCACATGGGTCTATGAGACCATTTATACAGCAATCACGTGCAGCTAGGGATGCATTTGCAGCCTCCTAGAGATGTTCCATAGAAATGAAAAAAAAAAAGGGGAAAATTCGTATAGGCCATTTTTGGGTAGCCGGCCATAATTAAATCTGGAATAATTAGATACTAGCCTATTAAAGATCGGCAACGTTTGGATGCTACCCTAATGTCAAGAGACGCTCCATAAGGAGTGCGCGAGAGAGTGGAGAATCTACGAGGGAAAGAAAAAAGCTTTATAGAAGATTGATGGGGCCTATGAGACCAATAAAACAATTGTAAAATATGAAGAGCTAGGACTGCTGACTGCACGTGCGCCAAGTTAAGAAAGCCCTTGCAAGAAACTAACAAAATGGAAGAACATACCCGCATAGGATGCACATTCGACCTAGGTGGAAGTCCCTGTTAAAAAATGTTTATGCATACATATCAATACAGCTGGTTGAGAAAATCATTATTGACATGGGCCAGATCAAGTGCCCTAAACAGTGTTACACCTATAGCCACTTTAAAAGTGGAAATCACATTTCATGCAACATATGCAACGAATATAGCTTAACTGTCATGCCTATAAAGCACGATTTACTGTCATAAATAATATCAATTAAGAACTGGTGTACCTCTGCCATTTCAATTGCTGAAACACCTAGCGCCCAAACATCAACCTGCATCAAATACAACCTTATAACCAGGTTCATAAACAAAAACGTCATGTCGTCTAATAATCTACTTTGCAGTACCTTTCCATCATAGCGACTCTCCTGAATTACTTCAGGAGCCATCCAATGGGGAGTACCTATGAACTACCCACATAAAAACATAAGCCTTTCATGCATAGTGGTCAAGATACCAATACTACTGTAAATTTGCAGCACCACGTATTTTCGATCCACTATTTTCTCGCCAGCACTTCAATGCTGGCTTTCCTGTACTTGAGCTCAATAAGCAATATGTTCAGTACCGTATTCCGTTTTGACATTGTCCTAGTGAGCTGTGCAGCAACTCCAAAATCCCCTGCACAAGGTCAACCCAGCTGTTAATAAGCTTCCGTCATTTTCTTACACGAAAAGGAAAAACCCTGGATTGAGATGCATAAATGCTCACCAAGCTTGACTTCTCCTTGCTCTGTAAGTAAGATGTTACCACCCTTAATATCTCGATGGACTTTGAAGATGGAATGAAGATATGCAAGTCCCTGTTAAATTGCATGCATTTTAAAACTAATGAGAGTCGTTATTGTAATTAAACAACAGTTTTCACCTTCAAAGCCTCCCTGCAGATGTAGGCAATTTGATGCTCTTCCAGTGCCTCATCAGTGATACTCATCAAATCTGCTACACTACCACCTCCACAATACTCCATCACAATCTGCATAAATGTGAATTTCTTTCAAAATAGAAAATAGCTGCAAGACCACATGTTTTGTTACCTAACCCATTTGTTTTTTTTCTTGAACAGTTTATATGTCTAGATACACAACTTTTTAAATTAGACCACTTGGGCAAGCATGCAAATCCTCCTGCACATAAAGATAATATCCCCTATAGGTCTTGAACTTGATTAGAGAAGAAGACTGGAAATAAAGTGAGCAAAAATTGACTTGTCTTGGCAGAAACATGCACGCCACTAAAAGATAAATAAGTTTACAGACTAGCTTGTCTAGTTTCTAACGTTGCCCCTAACTTTTCAAAGTTAAAGAGGCAACATGAAAAACAGCATACCCATAGGTACTCTTCTCCTTGGTAGCTTCCCAGGTATCGTACAACATTAGGGTGGTTACATTGTTGCAGCATCTCAATCTCACCCCTGATTTCGTCATACCCTTCTTCCTGTAAGCATCCAATGCTAAACATGAGATGATATGTATTGCAAGTACAAAGACTAGAATATTACCCCTTCGCACAAAGAAATGACTTTAATTGCAACTAATTCAGATGTTCCCAAATCTCGTGCTTTATAGACAGCCCCATATGACCCTTTCCCTGCAACAGGAACATCACAATAATGCCAACTACCAAAGTTGAAAGCATGCATACAGAAACTCAAAGAATATATGATGTAGAATACGAGAAGCAAGAAGAAAAAACAACCATCCAATGACCAAAACACAACGCATAGATGACAGAACCGAACACATAAAGGCTTAAAGAGAAAGAAAGAAGGAAAGAAAAAAAAGATTGACTTATGAGAACCGTGGGGTCTATGAGAATGAAATAAAGAATGATTAACGTCTACGGAAGACCCATAAACCAAGTATCAGCATTTGGCCGTTTTTGGATCCTATCTATTTTTGCTGAAAGAAAAGCAAAAGAAAGAAGAAAAGCAAGATTTTATAAACGATATAGCTTGATCTATAAGACCACAATATTAAATACGTAGTTATCTACACTATTACACCTAGAAACCAATTAAGTGATAGCAAAAGAATAATCCAGAGTATGCTTGTCTTTATTCTTTAGCACTGGTGGTTCATGTGTTTCTGGGGTATAGGAGGAAACAAATTATTACTGCTATAACTTAACATGGATAGCAAAGAACTTCTGTTACCTAGCTCGTTGAGAAGCTCGTATTTTAGAGATGGGTCTTCACGAATTACGTTGTCATGTACAGGACTGTCTTTCTTGCTCGAGTATCTACCTAGACTTGCATCATCAAGGCTTGGCTCGCCAATAAATCCTCCATCATTTGAGGGTCTCGTGCATTGTGAGTGCCTTCTTGTGGAAGAGACGTCGTCTCTATTAAAGCCTTCCGATGCCTTTCGCACGGCACTAGAGAAAGCATCACCAGGCTTCTCAATTACAGTAGAGTATAATGACACTGAACTGTCTAGTTTAGCATCCAAATCATCCGATCCACGAAAAACAACTGTGGCAAACGAATCCGCAGACCTGTTCATTTCCCTAGTTCTATTCCCAGAACTTTTCGCAGCCGTCGCTGAAGACACATACCCATCTTTAATGATTACTGTAGAATACAAATCCTCCTCATCACCCAAATCAGAGGAAGTTTCTTCGGGCGCATCATCACTACCCTCCACGTCAAAACCATCTGCCGCCAGCCCCTGCAGTAATGACGGCAGGGGCTCTTCCTTCCCCTTATGCACTATTACTGTGGAAAAAATGTCTGCATTTTCATCGAAATTAGATCCAGGTGAGTTTGGTCTTTGTTGCATCGCACTCAATCCTCCTGGCGAGGTCGCAAAATCGACACAAACGAACTGAGGAGAGGAGTTCGGCCAAGCGCGCGACTAGACTAGTTCATGCTCATCAAAATTTCATATGGCGCATGAATAGGCCTATACGGTGCCCCGATTTGGGGTTGGATTATAGAATGGGCAATGTGTAACCATGTATTAGACTCCTGGAATAGGGGGTACGAGACTCGTGCTTTCAGCTTTCTAGGTTATTTGAGAAAACTTATGTTCCACCTACAATTTCAAGCAAATTATTTACATGAGATGCAAAGCACTAGGGATTGCTCTCAAGATGCCATGGACATTGATATTCTTCCTCCTTTTGATAAGTGGCCCTTTCAACTCCTTCCTCCTCAATGGCAGCAGATGTGGTCTTGGGCATGGGATAAGCTACTTCATCCTAAAGCGGCAGTTCTTTGGTAGCAGATTCTTCATAGATGTCATTGGATTAACGTGCTTGTCCACAAGTTTAACCCTAGAATATCAGATTAGTGTCCAGTATGCAAGTGTGAATCCGAGTTGTGAACACCTTAGACTTGTATGGGATTGGTTGTTCTCCCTTTTTTAGGTTGCACGAACAAGTCAACAAGTGCTTTTAACAATTTATCGAAGTACCTGGACGGATTTACCAAGTCGGGCTTTTCATCTAGCTGCAGGATGGCTGCTTTAGAATATCACAAAAAATGGTTCGTCGCACAAAATGTATATTTATACGGCATACTTGCAATAGTTCTTATATGATTTGGGCATGTATTTTGTTTTCCGTATAGAATACATATTTATAGAGTGCGCCAATATTTTATTGTCGTCCAAACTATTTTTACCATGGCTTCACCCATATATGCATTTTCTTTGTACTGTGTTTTCGTATGCTTCAGATGCAGCCAACGAGCAACATCACTTTAGGGTGAGGGTTTGACCATCGTGGAGCATATCCGATTTTAGGTTTTTGAGAGGAGAAGGAAGAAGAGACGCAGAAATCGTCCAGAGAATCTAATGGTGCTGATGCTGGTCCTAGTGGAAGCCCTGCAATTTGTAGATTCTTCTTGCCTGCGGCGTGGCACGGCACGGTGCATTTCTTTTTCTTATGCCTTCCATTCTTTCTCTTCCTTTTGCCATCCCTCTCTTCTCAGTTTATGCAGAGATGCGCGCGTATTGGCATCAGAAGATTGTGCACTTGTTTCTAACAATTCAGTGCTGCAATGATATTGTATTCAGGATTCAATGCAGCATGTAAATTGTGATCATCAGGATCAGCCTGAAGGTGAAGATGTTGTTTATCATAAACAACCCCTTTCTGCAGGTGGTCTTCCTTTTCTTTCCCTGCCCCTCCTAAGCATACCCTGGAAGTTATTCCCATTAGAACTGCTATTTTATCCCATGATGATCCTGATTCTAGCCCCCCTACATGTGAACCATCTACTGGGATTAATCTTTAAATTGGTCCTCCAGTGTCACACAACAAACCTCAAAGAGCCACCATCTTTTATGGTTTAGATAGGGATGGAAGACCAACAGAGGGTCAATACTGGATTCAAATGCCTGCACAGATTCTTATTAGCCCAATGCAGTTTTCATGTCCAGTTTGCAGCAAGACTTTCAACCGATATAACAACATGCAGGTAACATTTTTGGATCAACTTTGATGTCTGCGGTTGTTAATTTGCAACTTCAAGAACTTATATATATGGATGATAGGTATTTACTGAACAAGTTGGCTTTAATTGAAGATGCATATGTGGGGACATGGATCACAGTACCGCAAGGGACGAGAGTCCCTCAGGGGTACTCAGCTTATTGCAATGCTGCACCTTCCATGCTATTGAGTGCACACTAATTAACATGCAGGTAACATCTTAGGATCAACTTTGATGTCTGTGGTTGTTAATTTGCAACTTTAACGACATATATATGTGGATGATAGGTATTAATTGAACAAATTAGCTTCGATTGTAGATGCATATGTGGGGACACCAAAGTCCCTCAGGGGTACTCAACCTACTGCAATGTTGCGTCTTCCATGCTACTGAGTGCACACTAATTATTTTATGAATGGCAAATAGATAAGATCTCCTTTCCAAAGACTACTTTACGAATGGCCCTAATGTAGTCTATCGTTATTTGTGACAAGCCTAGCTAGTTAACCCTTTAGGTAACTGGAGATCCCATCATTGCAGACCTTCCACATCAAGCATGGTGAGACTATTCATCAATATGTTGAAAAATTTCATGTCTATCTTATGAAATGCCAAATGAATCATGTGCCTAACCATACTTTACACCTTGTAGCATCTTTTATAAGAGGTTTGAGCAGCAAATCAAGATTGCACAGGAAGATGCTCAAGATACATAAGCAAGGAGGATTTGACACCATTCACAAAGCCTTCAACAAGGCCACTGAAATTGCTGACATGCTCTCCTATCTCCCTGATGATTTACATGCTCTAATGACCCTTTCTTTCCAGATTATGAGCAGGAGTACCTAGGCCCTCATCCCATACCAGTTTATGGTACTCAAAAGGACAAAAAGAAGCCAAAAAGGGTAGAAGATTCAAACAACCATGTGGCTGATGTCAAGGCAAAAATTCAGCAAGGTTTCAGAAGTCTTGTTTGAAAGCTTCAAGCAAGCTTCAAAACAGGTCCAAGAGATGAAAGCTTCAAAGCCTGAAAGGAGAACTTATTCTCCATGCGCACATTGCATAAGAGGCACTCATTCTTCAGATGTTTGCTGGTATAGGCCATGCACCAAGTGCGGTAAGAGAGGTCATTATGGTAAGGAGTGCCCTGTTTGTGCTTCTTCCGAGGCCACAAGTCATTAGAAGATAGATGTAGTGTGAAGAAGTAGTTTGCAAGACAAACCAAGACCACGACTGTTGAGCCAAGTGCTTCCGTAAGGTGTGCTTCTGAACCAAGTGTTACAATCAAATTTATGCAGGAAACAGAGGAGCAAGAAGAGATCATGGCTGTCCACACAAGAGGCATGCTTAATTCAAAGGGCAAGGAGGTAGCACAAGACAATGAAGAAGTAAGCGTATTTAAAGCCAAACCAATCGAAGACAATCAAGTTTTCCCTCCTCCCCCTTGTCAAAAACTCATTAGAAAAGAGAAAACGAGTGATGAACATGAGTCTCTATTGAAGAATTCAATAATTAGCGTGGATTTACTAACACTACTAAGGATTGTCCGCGTTCGACCTGCCCATGGCCCGAAAAGAGAGGGAGACCGCACGAAAAAGAGAGGACCGATTGAAGTAGCAGGTGCGGGATCTGGAGGTACAACTCCCAGAGTGCCTTGACACTGCAGTCTCCCGTTTCTGTAAGGAGATGCAATTTGAAGGTGACCTGGTCCGTGTCAAGAAATTTAGCATGTATGAATACCTTGCGGAGATATACGCTACCATCTTGAGTGCTGCAGACACCCCGTCTTCTCCGACGCCTCCGCGAGCCGAAGTCACTACTCAGATTGATGAGCCACCCCATGCTGAGATTGCTACCCAGACAGAGCGAGCAAATACATTTGACATGGCCACCCAAACATAGCTAAACTGGACCCAGTCACTTGCCTCGGATTGTGGCCTTCCATCACCGGCCCCAGTTGACGAGGTCCTTGAGGACAGAGCATTGAACTTACGGATTGTGGGCATCCCCGAGCCGAGCACTGGGTCAGGGATTGAGGAGGCCGTGCAGTTCTTTACAAATATTATGCATATCCCTTGCCCGGGGATTGAGGCAACATCTAGGGTTGGAGCTCAGAGGCCAAATCGCCGCACCATATTCTGGTTCATTTTCAAATGCGACAGGGCAGACTTCATGTGCTTCAGCATGGCAGCCATCTTAAGAACACTAGCTTTTTAGTACAGGAGGATCTTACGTCAATCCAGCTCACTCGCCGGAGAACAGAGCTTTATAAAGTGCGGGAAGCTAGATTGCAGAAGAAATGGGCAGTGTACGGGAGGTGTGGCCATCATTCGTGATCAGTGGCCTCGGGACCCATGGCTGTTCTCTTAGTTTATGTTTCCATATAAATAACAAACTGTAAGCATGTACAATGCTTAAATGTTTGTGTTGAGAAGAGGGTGTCGTCCCTCTTTGGTTTTGTTGTTTTTCGGACTTCGGTCCCTCTTGAACTGCCGTCACATGTCCGATTGGACGCTGCCTAGTGAAGTGACGTTAAAAATCTTTATCTTATCTTATAGAAGAAATATGTTGAGTCTAACTCAAGAAGAACAAATCAATCTATCTCAAGAAGAATAAATAGCCTTTACAAACCACATTGAGGAGAAAATGTTGATTCAAGATGAACATGACCTAGTTGCCTTTATATGTGTGGCAAGTGTTGGTAAGAAAGCCTTATCTAAAGTGTTGCTTGATGGAGGTTCACCTCTTGATCTGATGCCTCATCATGTTATGAAATTGTGTGGCTTGGAAGTTGATAAAAAGGCATCTATGGTACTTAAATCCTTTTCTAACTCAAAGATTAATCCCATAGGAATTGTGAGCAAGGTACCAATTGATATTGAAGGCATCGTGGTGGTTGCTAACTTTGTTGTTGTCGCATTTGAAGGTATAAATGAAAATTCAGATATTTATGACTTACTTTTGGGTAGAAGATGGTTGTCTACAGTGGATGCTAGACCTATATGGTCAAGGGGCGACTACACCATAACTGATCGAAGAAAAACAGTCACCTTGTACAACAAGATTGGAGAACTTGAAGCCCTCAACTTCATAGAAGAGGTTGCCTTGATATCAAATCATTTAGGGGAATATGAGCTTGATACCAACCTCAAATGTGATTTCGGACTTCTGTTCATGTGATATTAGATCTGATGGCGGGAGCTCCAGACGGAAGGCACGATCTCCTACCTGTGCAATGATTTTATACGGACCCAGACGGCGATAATCCAACTTGTCACAAGGGCGTGCTGTGGGCAGGTCACGACGCAGGAGCCAAACAAGATCGCCAACTGTAAAGTGTGGGGCATCCTGGCGATGTTGATCCGCATGATGGCGGTATCGTTCCTGGGCCTGGACAAGATGTTCCTGAAGATGATCCTGGAGCTGACGAAGCTT
>JAANSK020259007.1:0-12542 GCA_011763485.2 Isoetes engelmannii | reverse complement strand
GACAGGGGATACTCCCTGGCCTTTTCAAGATCCTTAACAAGCTGTTGCCGGATTTCTACCACGTCCTCAGCACCGCCGTAGATCTCTAAACACATAAATTTTTTATAACTGTCCTGCCACTCTGTGGAATCACCGGCGTTGTGGGCTCAGCGGAAATTAGGTTTTTACAGCAAACTGCCACTGTCGCATGTGGAATCTGGCCCTCATATTCTAGGATTATTCGACCACCCACCACACCAACGAGGCCCAAAAATATAACATTTTAATGAGTGCATAGTATTGCATGTATTACAGGTGGTTGACAAGTATTTTTTGAGACCATTGGAAGAAATGGCCACTCTAGATATTGCCACGTTAAGGCAGCCTGCCAAATCACGTTGAAGGAAGAGTGCGATCCATACTAGAAGAGCATCAAGCTCCTCCCTTCTCATCAGCGCTGGCACTGCACCGTTTGATCGGAATCTACTGTTAGCTATGTGAGTTCTCGCCGGTTCTAGCTTCATATTTTCAATTTCTATTGATAAAAACTCTGCAATTATCCTTACATCTTAAATGGTGAAAACTAGCCATCATAAATTGAAGGCACATGCTGTTCTACAATGGAGACTCTGTAATTGTTGTTTTTTCTATCATAATCAGGGATCAAGAAGCTAGAGCACATGCAATCTCTGTCGGACATGCATTTTGTTATGCCTACATGTCTTTCCCATGTGTTTCATGGCTTTTTGGAGATTTAAATTATATTTATTCTTTTTTTCAACAGATCATTGTGTAGCTCAAGGATGGAAGATGTCAAAGGGATGCAGCAACTTGTTGCGCCTACTGTTGTTCAAAAACTTCATGGGTCTTCATGTTCAGTTTTCAAATATGGTCATTCTTACAGAAAGGACCAAGAAATGGGGTTTCTTTTATATGTAACAAAGAATTTCTATGTGAATATTCAAATGAAGCAACATGCATGTCCTATTTTCATTCCAGCACCTTCTGAGAAGAATTTTATGATTGATTTCCTCATGGGGGGAGTATCTGCAGCTGTTTCAAAAACTGCTGCTGCCCCCATTGAACGAGTTAAGCTGCTAATTCAGAACCAGGATGAGATGCTCAAGAGTGGACGTCTTGACCACCCTTACAAGGGTATTTCCGACTGCTTTACGCGAACTGTAAAAAATGAGGGTTTCCTTTCTCTGTGGAGGGGCAACACTGCTAATGTGATTCGTTACTTTCCAACTCAGGTACTTTAGCAACTCTAATATTGTTTTAAGAAAGTCTACCATGATTGTGCTCTTTTTTAGCAATTTTGATTTCATTCTGGTTAAAATGTATACCTAAACTGCATTGTTGCTCAGTACTTTTACAAAAGCCAAGTCTTGCAAATTAACTTCCAGGATGATCAATATAAATATCTCTGCATCATTCATTACACATTGCTATGATTTTGAATTACTTGGATATTTCTAACTGCTTCAACCAAATGCTGGTCCTTTCAGGCCCTGAACTTTGCATTCAAGGACTACTTCAAAAGGCTTTTTAATTTTGAGAAAGATAGAGAGGGATATTGGAAGTGGTTTGCTGGTAATCTTGCTTCAGGAGGAGCTGCTGGTGCTTCATCTCTGCTCTTTGTTTATCCACTTGATTATGCAAGGACTCGGTTGGCAAACGATGCTAAAATAGCAAAGCAACTACACGGGGAACGCCAATTTGATGGTCTTGTAGATGTTTATACCAAAACATTACGAAGTGATGGCATGCCAGGATTATACAGAGGGTTCATGATATCATGTGCTGGAATTGTTATATACAGGGGTCTTTACTTTGGCTTGTATGACTCATTAAAGCCTGTTCTTTTGACTGGTTCTTTGGAGGTAAGAGACAGAACTTGTCTGTAGAGTTTGTTCTAGTTGCCATGCTTTATTGTACTTTTATCTAGGATTTGCTACTTTTATTTCCATCCTTGCGGATTTCTAGGTATAGGCTTTCTCACTAGAGGCATTTTAATTGCTGATTTTTTAGGCCATTGTTTTTTAAGATTAACTTACAAAAACTTTTGCTGTTTTTGAGGATGTTCACATTACTTACAAATATTTGCTGTTTCTGAAGATGTTGATATTTTTATGTTTGGTGTTTCCAGCAAAACTTTCTAGCCAGTTTTGTACTTGGTTGGGGCATTACAATAGCTGCTGGATTGGCTTCTTATCCCATTGACACTGTTAGAAGACGCATGATGATGACATCTGGAGAAGCAGAGAAGTATAAGAGCTCCCTGGATGCATTCAGAAAAATTATTGCAAAGGAAGGCTCAAAGTCTTTGTTCAAAGGGGCTGGTGCAAATATTCTGAGAGCAGTAGCTGGTGCAGGTGTTTTGGCTGGCTATGATCAACTGCAGCTGATGTTTTTTGGCAAGACTTATGGCTCCGGCGGTGGTGGTTGAAGATATTGACGAAGATCTCTTGAATGACAGGAGTTTTGCATCATACTAGATCGAATTCCCCTTTTTAGTTTCGTTTTGCTGCCTTGGTCTGATGCGTCTGGGATTTTTTCTATTTCCCAAGTACAGTAGCAAATGTTCATACAACCTTGCTTTAAAGTTCTAAGTTGGGCAAAAGAATGTGTTCAGAACTGGGCTCGTGGAAGACGACGTAAAAGGTATAACAGGAAGTTACTGTTTACAATACCTTGGAATTTATATAGCCCATTGATAGGGGTGTTGTATATTGGAGGATTCATTGGAGGACATTGTAATATTAGAATAAGAAATATTTTATCCTTTTAGGCAATTTTGAACTTCAAAAGTTCACGAAGGCTGTTTATACCCTAGGGAGCGGTATGAAAAATTTGTGCTTAGGAATTTTTAAAGGATTTTCAAGGTTGGCATTTAGATAAGGTGGCAACACAGTCGTCAATCATCTAGGCTGCCGATAAATCCATGGCGGTTTGCTCTAATGTGTGCAGGCGCATGGAACGTTATATGGGCGATAACCATCATTTGGAGGCATTCAATGAGGTTCTCCCTTGCTTCCTTCGGCATGACACAAACTACCATTGGAGCCCTATGATTCTCGGGTCATGGCAGCTTGCTCTAACAATGTGTGTAGGCGCATGGAACATCATACGAGTGATAACCATCATCTCGAGGCATTCAATGAAGTTCTTTCTTGCTTCTACCAGCAAGCCATGAATTACCATATTATTTATGGCTCCTTCGAACAAGCATCTGGAGGCATTCAATGAAGTTCTTTCTTGCTTCCACTGGTAGGCCATGTACTACCATATTATTTATGGCTCCCTTGTAATCTTGGTTTCTTTGGAAGCAGTAGTTGCTTCCCTGAGCAGAGTGGCAGCTTCTCAGGTTACTTATTTCTTTTCTAATCATCTCTATTTTGAAGAGTTCTTTTGTCTGCATTCAAATATATCTGGGTTCACTCCTGTAGTAATCTTTCTTGTGTTTTGAAGCATTTGTATCATTGTGCTTAATTCAGATCTGATCCAGATGGGATCCTGATGTAATACTTCTTATGAATATAAAACTCTCATTTGCTCAAAAAAAAAAAAAAAAAAAAAAAGCGCAGATTATTCAACTCCTCCTTCGTATCAGTTGCCTTGACATCAAGAAATTTGGATACTAGACAGTCCAGGACTGATTTGAATAGCGTAAATACCTTTATTGACCAAATAATGAATGAATAATGTAAAGGACCCAAAATGCAAACTGGGTGGATTGTGGAGTAAAGATCTAGGAAATATAGTCATCAGAATTGTAGCTTCTGGATGTGGAGTCAAGAAACTGTTTAATCAGATCAACTCAAGCAAGCATTGCAAGGTTCAAAATTTAGAGCTGCTTCATCTCTGATAAAACAGTTTAAAAGGGGAAATTCCTGCCGGATTTGCAGACCTGAAAAATTTGGGTCAAGCTCGGTTTGCAGACCTAAAAATTTTGGGTCAAGCTCGCCTGTATTGTGGAAGCGAAGGTGGGATTGCATTCCCGTACAACAGCCTACGTGCAAAATCTGGGAGTCAGAATTTAACCACAGAAGCAAATAATATCTTGCCGAAGATAGCGACTACATATCCAACATTTCTCAATATTTTTTCTCAATATCGTAAGAGTATCTTTAACTTACTGGTTATCATCTATTGACAGCTGTTACACAGGCTAACATGATTTAAATTTGCCCACACTTCAATTTGAACCTGTGGCCTTTTTCCATTTTGACTTTTGGCACTTAATCTCTAATCATTTCATCAATTTGCAAATCTACAAGTTAACAGAAATCCAACATTTGGGAAAATATGAACTCAAAGTGATAATATTCTATATTGAGTAAGGATCACAGTGATAATATTCCTTAACACCCTCCTCTTTGGGTTTTAGACCTAAAACAGCCTTTAACAGAGTGTGTTATGGTGAAGGCCTATAACACCCTAGGGATAACACTCATAAAACCCTCGAAGGAGGGTGTTAAGGGCGATAACGCCCTGGCCCTCGGGCGTTAATGGGAATAACATTCTCGGACGTTATGGCCATGGCTAAAATGGCTCGGGCGTGCGCCCCCGCGGATGCCCTCGCCATTTTGGCCATGGCCATAACGCCCTTGAATGTTATTCCCATAACGCCCTCTCTGGCTATGGCGTTATCTACCCCATAAAGTGAGGAAATAATTATGTTATTCAGCATTATTACAATCCATGTTGCTCCACAAAATATAGGGTTTCAGAAGCAGAGCAAAATGTTTGCCACAGCGATCCGGAATCTGGCGAAGAAGGGAAGTCAAGCATCCCTGGCAAAAGGCAAGCTGAGAGCAGAGGCGCAGGCCCTGGCATTAGCTAAAGCAGAAGCAAAGGCACAAGCTCAGGCTCAGGTTGAAGCCACTGCAAATCAAGAAGCTCATCACTGGGCGCTGGAAAGCTCCACAAAAAAACCCACCGAAGTTATGCGCATGATTGTAGAACGGCATGGGCCTCTCAAGGTTAACGAATGCTGGGAATTTGCTCAGACTGCTGGCGTGAAGAGCAAACAGCACATGAAGGTATTGCTCAAGTTTTTGAAAGAGAAAAAATTGGTTAGGGTTGCTTGTGAACATGGATCCAAGGAGAAGCATAACAAAAGCCATCTTCGTGATCGGGTCTTTCGCTATGTTTTGCGCCCGCCGAGGAAAAGACTCACAACTGTTACTTCTGAGGATCCTGTCCAGGAAAGCCTTGCGAGCTCAATGTAAGATTTTGAAGCCTGCCATACTTTTTATTTTCTTCCCATTTTTCTGTTGTTTTCTTCTGGTAGTACCCCTAGTTCTTGCAGAATCATCCTGGTGCTGTTGTAGACATTGAAACACTAAAAGGCAAGTTTTCTGTCATTCTTGGATGACCACTATCTGCTCACAAATACAATGAAGCAATCTTGCTGTCTGATGACTTGTTTGTCAGACATCAAAAAAGGAAGGTTGTCTATATGAATTAGAAGCTGCTAGATCCAGTGAAGCATTATCATTATCTAGTTTCCTATGAAATGTAGCTGGAAGAGCAGTGATATGGTCAAGTTAAGCTAAAAGCTTACCAGTGCTTCAGTTAACCCGACTTTAAGCCATGCAGTGTGAGAGCAATTTCATTCAGCCATGGTTTTGATGACAGTCACTCGCTATTTGTTTCATGAGCAATTCACTGAACTTATCTTGCTGTCTGTTAAATGGGGCTATTTGTTTCATGAGCAATGAATCACTTTGAACCTATTTTGCTGTCTTATGGGGCAATTATGAAATGATTATCGTACCATGTCCTGTACTTTTTCATCCTAACAATCAGCTGGACATGTGCTTCGCGGATTTAATTTTAGGGATTAGTTTTTGACATGAAGCAGTAAGATGTATCATCCATTTGGAAACTGAGCCCTTGGTAATTTGCTGCTCTGACATGGCTATGCATAAACACTGTTTATTAAACAGCAAGCTGAACATAGGAATCTGCATTCCTAAATGCAAGGTATTTTTGCTGTTCTCATTTACATGATAGCATTTTAAAGATTTTGTGAGATACTTGTTGATCTGATGAAATAATAGTAATGACAATCAATATAGGTCGGAATTTAAACTAATTTCAACCAACAAAATGCAAGTTGTTTGTTTTTGTCATTCTTTCCTTGGAGTTATAGAAAAGAAAATTATATAAATGTTTCTTCTTCATGGTTCTTGTAGGCTTCCACTCCAATTGATTTACAAACATTTATCTCGGTCATTAAAGGGG
Source organism: Isoetes engelmannii (assembly GCA_011763485.2). Taxonomy (NCBI): domain Eukaryota; kingdom Viridiplantae; phylum Streptophyta; class Lycopodiopsida; order Isoetales; family Isoetaceae; genus Isoetes; species Isoetes engelmannii. The sequence continues at coordinate 6,311 of JAANSK020259007.1, read as the reverse complement.
CTTCTTATTTTTATCATCTGTTTAGTAATAGCTATGAATAGTCATCAACCTCCGAAAAAAGAGAGATGTGCATTCTATAATGGAGCTCGTGTTCTACATCTGAGATATGCCTATTGCTGATTTTAGGAAAAGCAAACTATTACAAAATCAACATTGGATCCTAAAATCTAGGAAATGCAAGACCCTCCTCGTTGCTTTTAGCTGAAATGCATCTTGAATGACATCCTTTCGTTAACTATGCTGATTTTAGGAAAAGCAAGCTAATACAAAATCAGCATTGGATCCTAAAATCTAAGAAATGCAAGAACCCTCCCCGTTACTTTTAGCTGAAATGCATCTTGAATGACATCCTCTCGTTAAGTGAACCATCTGAAATTTTAGCTGAAATGCATCTTCAATGACATCCTTTCGTTAACTGAACCATCTGAAATGATCTTTCGGTGTAGTAGTAGAGTCATATACGAACCCATAAAATATTGGTGTGGTAGTAGAGTCGTATATGAACCAAAAAAATACTAGCAAGTGTCTAGTGTAAGTAATCCTTCGGTTCTTCTCATAGAGGTTGTGTTTTGTTCACATCAATTTTTTCATTTGCCATCGACCTTCAATTGCTATGGATGTGAGATTCTAAAATCAACCCTCATTTGCTCCACTAGTTTTTCCATTTGATATCAACCTTCAATTGCTTTGGATGTGAGATTCTAAAATCAACCTTCAATTGCTCTGGATGTGAGATTCTAAAATTAACCTTCAGTTGCTCCGATTGCTGCGTGGATCCCCCCAAGCAAGAATCACGGACTAGATGTGATTCCACGACGTCAAGGAAAGAGAGCAAATTTGCAAGTTCTAGCTTACAAATCGGTAGGTGTTTGTGTAGTCCATTTGGGCTACGCGGTCGGACTGAAATCACAGAGTTAAGTTGTACTCATTTGTTTATAATGAATAGAAGTATCTTTAAAAAAAAAAGGTGTTTGTGTAGTTCTTCATTGGATTTTTTAATGCTAACCCACTTGTGATTCTTAATTAGAATCATCGCCACATGGCAGCTGCAGATTGGCTCAAATTCAAAAATCTCTCACACACTTTACTTGACATGGGTGAGATTCTAAAATGCCATTGAATGTCTACCCATAGAAACAGGTTTGTATATGCATTCTGGAGTTAGCTCATGGGCAGAGGGTAACCTAAATCTTCAAAAGGGCATTAGGAACTTGGTTGTGGATTTGGCTTAAGTGATTTTCCCTTTAAATTGTCCATTTCCACCCCCTTGTCAGCATCTTGTTTGTTCTAAATTTGGTGGATTCGGCTTAAGTAATTTTCCCCTTTAAGTTTGTATATTGCCACCCTTCCTTTATAGGTGTACCCTTGTGATTTTCCCTTAGGTTGTCCTTATTATGGGTACCCCCAATTTCAAGGGACAGATTCAACCATGCCATTTGTTTGCAATCTCAGGATTGAACTCTAAATTGCACCTAACCATACATCAAAATGAAAGGAGAGTCATTTGTGATGGAAAGGAACGGAAGGATTGAGATAAAAATCGAGGTTTAGAACAGACCACAGTAATCTGCCTGATTATAAATTTGCCAATATTCAATACTAATGCACATCATCATGGCCCTCCAAAAGAATATGTGAAAATTTGCTGGATCTTCAGTGCAAATGACTGCCCTGGACCAACTGTTCGCAGGCCACTTTCTACTTCCGAAGCTAACCCAAAAAACACCATCAGAACGAGGTTTACGCTTATGAAAATTTATATAGACGATTCCTTATCTATGTTATGTGATGGATAGAAGGCTGCTACTATACACTTCGCCAGGACCACGCTTATGAAGATTTATACAGACGATTCCCCTATCTTGTAGTTAAACTGTTCTAGATCATGTTATGTGATGGATAAAAGGCTGCTATTACTATTGCAGAAAACTGTAAATAACAACGAACAGGTAAAATAACACAACTGTGTGATTGCCATTACTGCATTGAATCAGAATGGTATCATATTAGCCAGAAATCTGTTGTATACATTACAACTAGCCAAAAGGTGCCAAAATAACAAAGCAAATTTAGAAAAGAGAGGTTCCCTTTCCCTTCTTGTCTCCACCAATCTCAAAGTGCTTGCAACGCTGCATGCAAATAGACTGGCATTAGAAATCAGAAAATAAGGCATGCCTTCAAATTATTTTCTTGCTAAAAAATATTTTTTTTTATCTTATAATGCATGCATGTAATTTTCTGCTGCCAACTATACTGCTGTACTTAAGCTGCAGGCTATTGGAAGATTAAAAGCCTGCCTTACTGATCAGAATCGCTTCATTTTTGAAAACCTAAATTCTAAAAAATTTCATGTTCTATGTCTAACGTTTGGTATAATTTTGGCAATAACTACCCTTACTAACTCGTTATTGATGTACATATCTCAGATCCTTGTGAATATGCCTGTGAGTACAATGTGACATAAGGAGCTATATTATCAGCACTAAAACTACTTACCTTGAGAGGATGCTGCGATACGCGCTTGCAAGACTGGCATTGTAACCTTAGCACTATCTTCTTCGTTGTTTTGGCCTAAAATTGAAAAAACCAAAGTCTTCAGTACCATCTAAGAGAAATAATCCATAAGCAAACCAAAAGCAAACAGTGGATTCCACACCTTCTTGTGGAAGACAGGCTTCGTCTGACCACCATATCCAGATTGCTTGCGGTCATAACGCCTTTTTCCTAAAATGTCCAATCAAGAATATAACAGATGTAAGTTAACCTACGACTGTTTCAAAATTTGATCAGATCTTACCTTGAGCGTAGAGACTATCCTTTCCCTTCTTGTACTGGGTTACCTTATGCAAGGTATGCTTGCGGCAATCCTTGCCTTGACAAAAGGATTTTTTGGTCTTGGGAACGTTCACCATCTTCGCGAGCCGGAAGGGAGAATGGGCTTTCCGCTATGCAATTTTAGGGTTAGGTTAGGGTTTTATCCAGGTTTTCATGTACCTCTTAGAGGATATATAATGGGCGTGCGTAGGCCATTACGCGGGGTAAGGGCCTGGCGAGCCACGTATGCACCCAGCGGAAGGGCCTACGCATGCCCATTTTCCTACGTAATGAATGATAGGGGATAAGAAATTTCTGATGTGGCAGTCTAAGTAGGTGTTTTTTTTTTTCATTTGCTCTCTTTCTTGCGGAGGCGTGTGGAAGCGATCTGCCTCTTCGCCCTATTTCTCTGGCACTTGCCTCCTTGAAGGGCATCTCTTTGCTTCTAGTTTCATCTATAGTAAATTTTTTTTTTTTTGAAGAACGAGAAACAATTAATATTAACTGAAAAACTAGTACAATGGAAAGTCAAGGTAGGTGGAGGTAGCTCCAAACCTCATACCTGACATCCAAATGCAACTTCGAAACCAAAAACTGGTGATGAAGACGAGATTTAATCTCTTGGTAGAGGTTACAACAGGAGTATGCACACCTCTAAAGACGACATGACACCTGCGTTTTCAAACCGCCCAACAGACTAGAGCTCTACAAATGTTGAACGCCCATTTCTTGAAGCCTAGCTTCATTCCTAAGGATTTTTCTGGTAATTTTGAATCTGTCACGATTCATTCATTCTTACTTTCGTTTTCCTTGAAAGATATTGAAGTTTCGAGGCACTCTCCAAGTTTCTGGCAAGTATCTCAGGTAATAGCTGATTTTTCTTGAAGTCTCGATTTAAGTTTACGATCTTTGTTAACTTATTGGCTTCTTTTCAGATTTGGGGATTATAGTAACGTAAGATGGTTTTGCACTAGGATTTTTGGTCCAGAGTGTAAAAGCTCCATCGAGGATAGAATCTGAAATTTTTTGCTCTAATCTTGTTAGTTCTTGGACATTTTTGTAGGATTATGATGCAACCATGTTGTTGAATTCAAAGGCAATATGTTGGAGTCTGTTTGGTCGAGCATTGTTCGTGTTGTTATTTTTGTTATTGTTGTAAATGAACGACACATATGCTTGCTGTAATCAATGGCAGATACACCTTTTTTCTTGTAATGGAACGACACACATGCCTTCTTTCATAATCAGTGGCAGATATGCCTTTTCCTCTAAATGAATAGATGTGTATAGCTTTAGCATTTAGGTGAAGCTTGAATAGTTTAACATATCTGGCAAGGCATAGACCAAGAACACCTGGCACTGGCCATCGACAACAAGGCATAGTCCAGGATAGCTGGCACTAACCAGATAACAGGAAATTATAGGATTTAATCTAGGCCTGATATACACTGAAATTTCTTGTCCCCTATCATTACGTCATGAAAAATGTATTGCTAGCGGACATGGTTTGACATTTTTTTTTTTGTGTGTGTGTTGAAGGGGGGGGGGGGTGGTACATTTCGTCAATGAGTCAAGCTTCGGTGCACGTCCTTTGATGATGACACTAGTTGGGGGGAGGAGGAGGTGGGGAGATCCAGGCATTTTTTAAGAAATAATTCTGCTAGTAGGACAATACCTGCTAGCAGGACAAACATACAGACCACTTAGATCGAATCCCTATAATCCTATCGTCTTATGCCAGGTTGGATCCCTATCATCCTATCATCTTATGCCCACGCGTTTTTTTTTTTCTTGGGAGTTGTGTTAGGATGTATATAGAGGAGGAGAAGCTTCACAAAGAATTGGATATATAACTAATAAAGAAAATTAGCTTTATGCTTGACAAGGTTGCGTGCTCCTTGGATTTTGCCACATTCCGCGACAAAGATGCCAGGTGAGCTTTATGGGAAACCGTCCTTGAAATAGCCAGCAATTGGTATTGTTCATTCATACCACACCTGCACCTTCTAAGTCTGCAATAATAGAGTCAAGTTTTTCAAATAAATCTGTTATGTTGTCTCTATCACGCAACTTACGTGGATTTAGCTTCATAGTTGTTCAACATATACAACCACATTTGTGGAGGGCTCGTACCTCTAAGCTTGAGTTTAATGACAGGCCCTACCTTGCAGCAAATAATGGCCTGGGCTTCCATAATTTTTAGACCTTCATCCAACTCTTTTGCACTGCTACCAACAGCCCTTGCAGCTCCAGAAACAATATACTCTTCCTCAATTGAACCAAATTTGTGGACATCCTAGTTACACTTTTAGGATGCCTTACTGCACTTGGATCAATCAAGTACCACAAGTTCTCAAATTCTAGAACTTGCCTAATGCTCTGCTTCCAGATTTGGAAGCCATTTTCTCCCTTGAACACTTCAATAGAGTTGAGCAAATTAGCACCAAACCTAGTAGACATGTCAACCTGGCTCTGATACCAATGAAGAAAATGCTAATATTGAAGAACAGGTCTAAGACTCAAGAAAATTACACTCGAGAACTTAGTTAAACATTCAACAAGTTTAAGTCCCCTTTTGACACTATACAAGACAAATTTAAATCTCGAGAGTCCAAGCACGGCCTCGAGTTCTTTAACTCAATCCATCAATCACTTGTAAAGCCACAGAGTTCAATGCTACTTCGCATATTTAAAGATCAGTCCGACCGCTGTGGCAGGCCGATCGATTCCTTTCCAAATCTGAATCAGGATTGATTCCTTTCCAAATCGATTCCTTTTCAGATACTTTCTATAATTTTCTCCCATCTTAATGTATTTACGGTGACATCCATGACAAGCACGATCACGACACGACGGTCAACACGGGCACGACACTCCGGTCAACACGACACGCCATGATCAACACGGGCACGGGCACGCTTGCCGATAGGCACGGATCTTCTGCCCACTATTCTTTGTATGGGTCTGCCACTCCCGATTTTTGCACGGGCTTGCTCCCAATTCTTTGCACAACACCTGATCATTCAACTTAATCACTTATAACATGAATAAATTTAACAGCATTGGCCTCATGTGCTTGGATTATGTTCCTTAGTCTGAGCCCCACATGCAGTATCATTTTGCTCGCTGCTATGTCCCTGAGGGTCGTGTTGATGTGCCTGAGTATATCCTTCCATTGCCCTGCTCGCACTGTTTTAACTAAATTGTGGTGCTCCTTGATTACATTCTCCACTATTTCTGCAGCCACTTTGTAAGTATCCTTGTTAAGCTTCTTGGCAATCCCTATCAATCTAACATCATGTTTAATCCTATTATGTTCCTCATGTTAAGATCTTTGATCTTGGAGTTCACCTCATAATTCATGGTCTGATACAGATAATGGCCACTGAATGTTGATATTATGAAGTATTTCTCATTATGAAGTTGGACAGAGGTATGGAGCTCAGAAGATTATTCACAAGTTATTCTCATAGCTATTAACCTTGGTTAAGGTTAAA
>JAANSK020258996.1:0-12544 GCA_011763485.2 Isoetes engelmannii | reverse complement strand
GTTAAACTTCCCTGTAAAAAGTTTTACTGTACTCTAGTGTTTACCTAATACAAAAATCTGTCTTCAATAAAAAAAAAGATATACGCTAATTTAAAAAAAAAAAAAAAAAAAAAGAGCGTATATCGCTAGCGATATACACCAATTTAAAAAAAAAAAAAACCGGCACGTTGCCGGAAAGGCATATATCGCGCCGTATATCGAGAGCGATATACAATGTGGTCGGCATTCTTGCAAAGGGGAGTAGATAAAGTGCGCGGTCAGAAAGCACAAAGATGCATTGAGAATAGAACATTAGTTCCTATGTACAATAGCCTGAACTTGCAAGTTTGGGATGCAACATAAGGTTGATCACGGCACTTGCCCAGTACTAACACTTCAATAACACATTAAAAATAGCCTTTGGACATGCATAAAATTTGGCAGTAACCGGTTAGGACTTTTTCTAAAGGAAAATATAATAAAAGATATAAACTAGGAAGTCTGTATATAATGCTATTGTAAGATGAAAGATCGACCCATATCCCTAATCGGTCCCTAGTTAGTCGGTCTACAGATCAGCACGACCCCCACGCATGACCTCCCAGCATTTCTAAACTTGAATAATATGTACTTCCTATTTGCAATTACATTTACTACAGAACAATAAATGCTGCAACTACTGGTGACTTACTACAGATGAAATCATCTACTACATAAACCAGAATGTTGAAAATAAACCAGAATGCTGAAATTGAATCCAATTGAACCTTGTAGTGCACAGGCCTCATTGTTGAACTTAAGGGATCTATGTTGCTGCATCATGCAGAATCACTGCAACCCTACTTTTTCCATCTTGCAGAAATTGGTGACCTGCTTAACTTGGCTGCACTTGATCTCATTGCAGCAATCAAAATCTACTTGAATTGAGGCTCCAATCCTTAATAGAACCCGTAATGGAATGACCTGAGCAGCATGTCATTTACGGAATAGTGATAAAACCATTTATAAAGTGTCAAGCCAAGGGTCATGTACTTACATTTTGCAATAGACATAGGCAGATGGATTCCTATCCTATTCTCTTAGCATAAGTAATATCTCTAAACTATTGATACAGACGTATAAGTTGCAAATTCATGAATTTGAATGTGATGAAAGCATAAGGTGAAGACAGACTTACCTAATGATTTTTGACGATCCAAGCTTCTATTCTAACCCATCTATTCAAGATTAAAGAAACTTATCAGGAATATAGACTCTAAAATGAAATATAGACTCCAGGAAATAAACCGAGATTAATCTAGACAGAATGATTCATTTAAGTGGACAGAAATGATGTTGGATTGCCTAGCAGCCAATTTACATATTGTTTGTCAACAATGCTGGCCTCCATCATCCTCCAACAAGACTCGAATTAGTAAGATATCTAGTAAAATAGATACAATGATGCTTATGTAGTCTTCTAAGTGCAACCTACTCGATCGGATTTACGAATCCTCCTCTGTTAATGTCCACGTTCGCAAAAGGGATTTTTCCACATCCGCCAACGGTATTTTCGGCGTCCTACCTGGCACCTGCGCAACCAATAGCCACCCTCCCCTAACTATATCAGGAGACTGTTCGAAATTTGGAAGGGTTTAAGGCACCGATGTAGCCATGACAACGTGGTCGGATCCGAGGGCTTCACCTCCAGATGGTAGATTGCGTGAGATGAATCTACCGACATAGCCTTTGCTTCCCAGAACATTTTCATTTGCAGGTTCGAATCATAGGAATGTATTCCGGCGATATTTTACCATCTCTTGCCAAAACTACTCTAGTCAGGGCTATGTCTTGCCCCTTTTCTTTTCGTAGCATAGGAGCTAATATTAGATCTAGCGGCTATTGCAATATGTTTGCAACGAGATGTGAAGGTTTGTTTTTATTCATCACTTGCTATTTTGAAACTTTTTAAGCTTCCGGCCCACTTCTCTGATCTGTGCACAAACTCAACGGAGTTTAGTGGATGGAGTAAAAACTAGCAAGTAACACTAGTACTTCTTTTGCATTCCATTATTTTTGAATATTTTGCCTTTTGATTTTCATTGATCTTTTGTCCCTTGTTTTTTAGCAGAAGCTTTGGCTATAGCGTCCATCTTTGATCAAGAGGCGATAAGGTCAGCTGTACATTGCTTAAATAAACAACTTAGTAAATTGTTTGAATAAAGAACTTAATTCTGATCAATATATTGAAACAAGAGACGAGTGGTTGTTGCATTCGAGAGGGGCTTTTAGAAACTTTAGATGGCTTGGGTTACTATTCCTAATTGCTGGATATGCCATAGCCAGTCGTTTGTTCTGCCTAAATGCTGCTAGTAAAACCTAGTTTTCAGCACATTACATGATTGATTCTATTAAGTTTGATTATGCTCATGATTAGATAGGCATTTAGCATACGATCAGTTCTGGTAACTAGAGCTTTAGACTATGGATGAATCGATGCTTCTATTACCAGATAATGAATGCCCTGAGATGGCTAAGGCTCTAGCATAATTGGAAGATCAAGAAGTTGTTGTTAGAGTATGTTCTTCCTCTCACAGACGATATGATTTGATTGAAAATTGAAATTGCCCCATTTGCTTTGCTACTGTTGCTTCGCAAGATGCTCCATAAAACTGAATGCTCAGCTTTGCATGCTTGCTTTTGGTTCTTTTCAAATTTACAGTTAGATTTTGATTTGTCATGCTTTTAAGTCCTTCACCTTTGCATTGGATTTGCAAACTAACCATAAATAGTCCTGGACATTGCATAATTAATTTGTTCCATTATCTCATTTTGCCACTTTTGATGTTTTAGTTGGCTACTTGCATTGGAATACTTGCAGTTAATATTATCGACTATGGGACTGCTAGAATGTGCAGATGACATAGCTAAAGCAAGCGACCTTGCTGTTGCAAACAAGAATCACTCCACAATAATTTGAAGCGAAGAGGTCGTCCGCAACTAGTCATGTGTCTCTGCATACCTCATTTCAGCAATTGACAGAGATGAACACAATTTTGTTTTATGCTCTCTTAGAGTCTAGGATTTGGTGACAATGCTCCACGTTGCTCTGCAATTATGACATGCGCTATGTAACACTGGCTGCTCTAGTCTTAGTTGCCACAGTTGATGGAATGTGAAAGAAGAAATTAAACTATAAGTATTATTGAGATACTATGATGCAATTTTGTTTAATATTTTTTTTCTGCAAACCTGTCATTGTTCTAATATACAACATTTATTCATAAATTCCTAGTTGACAAAGGTTAGGCTCTGTACATGTCCAAATATGACATGACATTGTTTTCAAAATACATTTAAGACATTATATATAAATTGTCAAAGATACTTGTTTATGCATTGTTAAGCTCGATTAACAAGGATGCATGCATTCTTTTGCAACTCACGTGCTTAATTTCATAGTGATTATGGGTATGTTTATATTAGTGGTACACAAAAAAATGAAATTTCAGCACGTCTTCAGCAGATTTTTTTAGCGCATTTTTGAAGTCACGGACGAAAAAAATGAAGGGTGAAGGCCTCGTGATGGGCTATGAAGTCGAGCTGTGGAGCGCGAAAAGGCCGTACCCATTTTCATGATTCTAATTCTCCTTGCATCATTCTGATCCGGCCGTCATTATATAATTCAGTCCACAATCCTAGATCCCACTTGCCAGACCGTCTATTTGATCTAAAATTCAACTCAATCTGGTACAATTCATCAAACCATGTTTTTCTGCTCTTCTTCCAATTCCGGTAAGCACCCAAGCAGAAGTTTTCCTAGTTTTTTTCATCTCTAGTTGCTCGAATACTGATTGTTCCTTGTTTGTAGGCTATGGCGAATGAGCTTAAGGAGGTGAGCCACATAATTTAGTTTTTGAAGCTTGTTTTTTTAATATTTGGTTTGAGACTGATTTCTTGTGGTTTTGCTTGCAGATGAAGATAGCTCGAACTGAAGCTGAGTTCGTGAGCTTGAGGGATTTGTGTGGTACAGGCACAAAACCGAAAGAGTTGAAGTCAAAGGATGTTTCTACAGCAGATTGGGATGAGATATAGAAAGCCCCTTTAGTGAAGCAAAAGATTCATGTCAAGCATGTGTGAGAACAGTATGCCACAAAGTTACAAGACCTGATTTGTAAGATTTATCAAAGAGGTCTCACTAACAATGAGTATAGAACTCATCTTTCTAGAGCTTTCGTGTGGCAAAACACTGTTAAAGCACGTCTTAATCCAGAAAAATATAAGGTGAATTGGGCACAATTTGCAGCTCAGAATTACAGAAATATTCTACGGATAAAAGGTCAAGAATTATGGATGTTTTTACAACAAGAACATGGAGGCCATTTTGCATGTCATGAACAATCTGAATGAGCTCAAGTACATTGATGAAGAGATTATTATTAAGAAACAAGAAGACTTGTTGAGGCTAGAAAGTGTTGTGCAAGGTGCTGACAGAAACTGCTCTGTATTTGCTTGAAGCTATTGAAGATAAGAAACAGTCATGGACAGAAATAGAGGCAGATCTAAAACCTGATGAGAATATACTGGCATGCATTGACACCCTTAAAAGGGAAGAGAAGTTGTTGAAAGAGATGCTGGAGAAGTCACTTGCCAAGGTCGACAGAACCCAGCATTTTGCCCTTCAGAAGGAAATTGAGAAGCTGAAGATGGATGTTTTAAGGTATGAATAGTAAATAGAGTACTGGCACAAATGTTGCAAGAATGTTCAATTCATATACCAGAATGTGAACTCCAAAAGACATGTCAGACCAACCATGGGAGAGTATAACATACCTCTAATCAATGATGAGGTATGTAATGTTTGTGCTTGGTGCTTGCCACTGATTATGAAATGCATGTCAAGCTTGCTTGCCAGCATAAGTTTCATGTCTATTGCTTTAGTATTGTGCGGTAAACTCTGGCATGCATAGTTCCAAGTTGTGATGTAGCAGTGCCACAAGCACTTTTGAAAAAACAAGGATATAAGGCTGATGTAGCAGCAGTTGAAAGTGATGAAGATGCTGATGCAGAAGATGATGACGAGGAAGGTGAGGAAGATGCTGATGAAGAAAGCACTCCTAAGAAGCCACTTATTACGAAAAACAAAAAATAGGCTGAGGAAAGTGCTAGTAGCAGCACTGAGGTCAAAACTTCAGATGATTTTCTTCCTATCAAGAAGGCAAGGAAGAGGACCATCAGTACTAGAAGTACAACCAAGAAGATGAAGAAAACAAATGGATGTGAGGACAACTTAGTTTGAAGCTTGTGTTTTATTTACTTTTTTCTCTGATTAATTTGACTATTTTGTTTTCTGCTGCTTCTTTTGCAGTTGATCTTATTGATGTGAATAAGCTTAGTCCTGTAAAGATGTCTCATGCTGCCTCCTTCTCAACAGCTAAAAAAATACTGCATCAGATGTGACCTTGGTAAGTGCTTTGTATGAAAAATGTACTATAACATTTAATTTATATATTACATTTCATTGTAACTGATTCTTTTTTTTGGTGACAGCAATGGTTCGGCAAGAAACTGTGCAAAATTTTACCAGTGTAATGAAGGAAGAAAATCCCAAAAAAGGTATAACTTCTATTTGTAAATATTTTCTATTCTATTTTACACTTCTTTTACTTACTTTTAGTTTTGTAATGTTTGCAGTTGAGGTTGTTCCCACTGACAGTGGCAAAATTGCCAATGAAAAGGATGCAACTAGTGAAGAAGATGTGATCCCAAACACTGATATAACACTTGATCAGACTGACTGGGCTGCAGAACTGAAGAAGTATCAAGCCATTGCAGCCAAAATTGACAATTGAGCTCTGCTGTACTTGGACCTTTTTGTGAATAAAAAGATCTTTTTATCTGATACTCAATTGTGTAAGTTTTAAATGTAAAATGATTTCATACTCAAATGTCAAATGATTTCAAAGAATGAATACAATGGTTACAATTCAATGAATGTAATGTTTGTACAGATCATTCCTGGACAGTAGCAAATTCAGGATTGCTGAGATGGCTTGATCAGATGCCATGATGCTTCCGGATTGCTGAGATGGCCTGCTAATCAACCGTTCCGGATACTGGAAAGGGAATTGGCGGATGATCAACAATCGCGAAGGGCCTTCAAGAAATAGGTGACGGGCATGAAGAAATTCGATGACGGCCAAACAGCACTTCGCTAGCACCAGATGTCGCGACCTGCTTTTTGGCATACCACTAAAAAAAACATACCCTTATGCGGAAGCAAGGCATTCGTCTTTCCAGTGGATCAGGAATCTTGAATCTTTTTATATTGGACCTCTACAGAATTGGGCATATACATGTATCGTTGCTAAGCATTTCAGTTCGTTACCTTGGTTCTAATTTTAACACCAGTGGAAGATGCAGAGACTGGCTTTTGCTAGTAGCATGAAGAAAAGATAAATAATGTGAGGTCTGATAACGGTTATTGTATTCGTTTATTGAAGATAATGAAATCATTGGCTTAAATGGAATGTGCCATTTACTTGCGACCCAAATGTGTCTATATGGCTTCTAAGCTAGCACGTACTTTGGAAAGTGCTCAAAATATATGATGTCTGTTATATTTATGTTATCTTCTTACATCTTTTCCAAACATTCTAAGACCAAAAAGCATTCCTTGGGGAATATCTTGTGATTATTGCACCCCGCATGATATCTCATTTTAAGATTTCATTTCGTCAAAGATTTTGCCTACCTCCCTCAAACTATTGCACTTGGTATAATTTCACCATTATGTCTGGGTGAAGGCCTGCTTGCGTATTTGATAATCAAGCTACCACATCTGTTGTATGACCCCATGATGCCACTAGTTCTTATAAATATTTATATGCACCTTTATGTGGATGCAATCATTCAAGCCATATTACTCGAATTGGGGGGGGGGGGCATCATATGATAACCTAGCAAACAGGCTATAGGGTATGGACGTTCTCCATGTAGGCTAAAACCCCACACTATCATCGTCTCATCTATGCTATAAACGAGGCTAAAAACCCAAACTATCATGAGTCCCATCTATGCGATAAATTCCTTGTATATTATCTAATAATATTGAGAGACTAAATAAGGATTTTATATATGTTTTAAGAATGCTAAATTATATACCATGTTAAATAAAATATATTAGATCAAACTCTATCACCACCACCCTCCACACAAAAGGGTTCTAATTTGGGTGCCATTATTAAGTCAGTCGGCGAAGTTCTAGACACAGTTTAGCAATGTAGCACCATACTAAAGTGCGACACCAATTTTGTTTCCTACATTTCCATGAAACCATTTGCTTTTGCTCTTAGCAATGCGTAAGATTAGAATTTCAATCTTCAATTGATCTTTATCCTTTTATAACATGTTTGACAAAACGTTTGGGCAGATGCAATATCCTTTTCAAAAGGAATATATGAATTATGTCAGGCATTTTTTGATAAGACCCCGACTAAAAAAAATGCTTTCAGACAGATTAAATCAACGGATGGACAACCCCTTTATATGAGGATGCTGAAGACGTCTTTTGACGAATATATTGTTCATATATGGATATCAAGAATTCACCAGCTTCGATAAAATGTGCACTCGAACAAGGACATTCCCAAGCCATCAATCATGTTGCATATTTGAGGAAGATCGCATTATTGTAATACCTCGTGGATGAGAGAAGTGGTGAGGTCCTTGGGAAGACCCATTACACTATCAAGAGAACCAACCTGTAAGTAACCGAAATACAATTTATGTAACAACTACATAACAAGTAGAAAAGAGGGTGCAACAAAATTATGAAGGGGTAGTTCCCTGAACTCTCTTACCATTGCTTCTACTAATGGTGAGACAAGGGGGTGCTCAACCAAAAGACCCCCTGCCGCATAGAAAACTGAACCTTCCTTAATCTGTCAAGTGTGAAAATACTTAGTACATGCAGCCTAAAGTTAATTGCCAAATCAAGGTACTTACCAACATCTCAACCACTTCTTTTGGTATAGGATGAAAATAGATCTGCAACATGACAGTAGTAAATGCTTTGAGCATTCTAAGTGATACACAATTTCACTAATACACATAAGAAATACTTTATTTACCTCAGCCTTATCTATGCCACCTTTCCTTGAACCATTTTCTAAATTGACAGCAACAATTCCACTTATTGTGCTTGCTGGTGACCTCGAGTATCCTGAAACTAAACCATGTCAGATGGTGCAGCAATCTAATATTAGTTCATAAATTTAACTTTAACACCCTACATATTATCTACAGACATTTTTACATAAAATCGTCCATGGCTACAACTTCCATTACACATTCTAGTATGAAGAGGAATTTTATATGTAAATTACAATTCGAGAAGAACTCCCATGCTCCCATTTCTTAATGCAACAGCTAACAACATAGCATTGTACCCTCAATAAACAGACGAGCTTCGTCCTCATCCAAGGGCTTCTCTCTTATGACACCTTCATGCAACACCACCTGGCAACAATGTATAAGGGAATGCCTGTTAGGAACAAGTCCTCGGCCCAGAACATTTCATTTCTTGTGTACAAAGAGGACCTATGAAAAAACTTGACCTGATCTGCTGTGATTAGGACTGTTGGTTCCCCACCAAATGAAGTACCAAGCATCTTGAGCCTTTGCAAAATACAGTCAGCCTGTTTTGAGAAAAGCACACTCAAATTAAAGCACCATATGCCCCAATAAAATGCCCTCCACTTCACATTCTATTTGCTATGCATTAAGATGCCACACAATACGGAATCAGGCAACAATATTAAGAGACTTCAAATTTTGAAAGAAACAACAATCAGGTGAAATGTTTTTTAAAAATCACACAACTGCAATTTGTGTTCTTAACAGTAAGATAAGCTTGAATTGGGACTCCTTGTCAAACCAATAACCCTTCAAAACTTTTCTCATGCACTTCAATTTGAAATCCTTTGTTAAAGAAACAATACATCCCATTAAGCATATAATCCATGCTCTTCGTTGACAATAAACCAAACGACAATTTTCTAAACACATTCCATTATAACATACAAACAAAGCATATGGTACTTTATCTCAAATAAAATAAACATATGCATGCTTCCATGCTCATCAGAGAGACATTGCTGAAGGGCAATGATATTAAGTTTTGATCAAATGGCATGGATAAACCTCTCCTTTCTGCTCCGCAGTGATGCCAAGAAAAGAACTTGTGCTCGTAAAGAAATTACGTACTATTAACCTTTGCTTCTGCAAGTGCCATTACAAGGTCTTCCGGCTTGTCTTTTCTTATAGAACGCTCATCAATATCTGCACTCTGCAATGATCATAAAACGCCAAACACGTCAAGGCCATGGATTGATGACTTGATACAGGGGAAGAGACGATCATACTACCATGACAGTAAATTCATATCCCATCTCTTTTAAGATGCCTTGTCGCGTCTTTGATGCAGAACCCAAGATTACCTTCATAAACATGCATTCATAATTGGATCCAGCACATTAAATTACTGAGATACAAAGAAGCACAAGCTAAAATCATGTGTTATTTACCCTGGGGGTTCGTGACATAGGCATTCCTGTCATGATGGTCAGCTGCTTTTATGTTGTAAAACAAGCCCTCAGAGCTCAACACCGCCCCACTCTGCAGCACAAAGCAATGGTTATTGTTGGTGGATAATTACTTTTCAACGCACAGAATGTAACTTGTTCAACAACAATCAGAAGCAATCTCCAACCCTATCTAGGGCTAGAAAATTTATTCCTTCAAAAAATGTGAAAAAAGTCCATGGTCTGTCAATCTCAGATCTACAAGAATCTACAAGAGTATCTCATTACAAAGAATCGTTGCTCTTAAATCCACAAAAAACTCTCTAAACAGCAGCTTGCCCTCACAAAGGGAAATCCAATGAAGCATACAAGAAGACTATCCTCCTTAGAAGGGATTCGCTATATAGCAGTCCAATATACAAATGATCATCCTTACCACGGTATTCTTATAGAATGTGCCAATGCTTACTTAATAGAACATAATGCCTCAATATCAAGGAAAAACTGAATACACAATAAGGAGTGAAAGCAAGTCCATTTTCTGCCAAAATGGACCTAAAGCAATTCAATACAAAATTATAATCAATAGCATGAATTAATCAATTACAAGTTTTTACTAGTGCACAAGCTAATCAAATAAACAAGGTCTATGTGCCTCAGAGAGAAGATAGTTATATTCATTATCCCTAAAAGGATTCCATTAATAGTTCGATACACAAGTGATCATCATTGGCACAGTCAATTCTACAGAATGTATCTACCTACTAACAAGCATGTGCAGCAGGAGTATCCCAGGAGAAAGGAAATGACTGCCCTCCCAAGGGGCAATTGAATGAAGCCCACATGTCTCAAAGAGAAGACTATTTGCCTTAAAACGGATTCCATTTCAATATACAGGTATAGAATGTGTCCATGCGTACTAAATAAAACATAGACTAAACAACAAAATAAAAACTAAAAGCAAGTACCTCAGAAGGAAGATTATTCTGTATTTTTTTGCTATAACCTATTTCCTAAAGCAATTCAATACAAAGTATCACCTTAGGTATAGATAATTGATAAAAAGTCTTTGCTAGTGCACAAACTAATTATAACCAAGGTCTATGTGCCTCAGAGAGTAGATAATCCTATTCATTATCCTTGAAAAAGGACTCCATTAGCAGATGATACATAAGTAATCATCATTGGCACAGTCAATCCTACAGAAGTTCCCCAACGATTGCCTTCCCAAGGTGGCTAAATACGTATATTAAAGAACAAAGACAAGGACTCCTCAAACGTAAGAAAAAGCTGGTTTTCTCTACATCACAAAATGGCATCCCAATGAAAATTACACCTACCTTGTCCTTTTCTGTCTTTTTATTTTAGCTAACAATGATCTGATAGCTTATATAACACATCATACACAGAAAACAGAGTGGTTTCTTCGCATGATGCAAAGAAAGGCTTAATGAGCCTTCTGTTGTCCATTGCGTATCTTGTGTGAAAATCACAGGCGATGCCAACTACATTCTCAGATTGCAAGGATAAGCTAGACTCTTAAGAATTTAAAAAGAAACTGATTCCTGAAGACAGCATGCCCCCTTTTGAACATAGTACTTGGAATATAATGAGTTGCAACTGCTTTCTTTTATTACGTATCATGTTTGTATTTAGAAAATCTGACATGCTCTGATACAAGACAGATTGCAACTACAAATGATAATATTTGCTGCAGCAGAGTGGTACCTTGTGTGCGCTTATACATTACATAAATCTAAGCTTCAAAATGTAGTAAAAGAATTGACCTGAAATTATAGGAATCCTAAATGGGGGGCACATTACTACCTTGAACGCCTACACGAGGTGCTAAAGCAGACATTGAGCAGCCTTCATTCAGAATCGATGCATAGATTAAATCGGCGGCAAGGAGGCATTCAGCAGCAAACGTACGCCTCTAGGGTTACTCAAGGGTTTTTTCTTCCATTAGATAGACAGAGTAAACTTGTGCCCGGCGTCTAAAGATATACCAGTATAAATGTGTGCCCCTGCCGCGCATAATTAGGGTTGTGTTTATACGAGCATTTGCTTACCCAATGATGAAGGAGACTAAATGTACCCACCAATATTTATATACTACAAGAAATTTATCGCGGCAGCCCAAGTTCATGGTGAACATTTCTTTTGTCCAACTCGCTACAAACCCTATTGAAACACCCTCAAACGATAACAATATTCAACTTGGAACACCTTCAAACAATGCGAACAATAAAGAGTGAACTCCAAACTTTTCATATGATATCTAGGTTTGAGAGGATCTTTTCTGTCTGTGCGGTCCACCCTCTAATAATTGTGGAGCGAAAAAATGGAGAGATTGCATTGAATTTTTGTGTAGATCTATTTGTTCAAGGAATCAAAGATATGCATGTGAATAATACGATACGACAATACTAAGTTGAAAACTTTGATTCATGCCTCCTTAATTATGTTATCTAACTATTCGATACACGTTACCTAGGCCACTTCTTTATACCACCATTCTCGGACCACTTCTTTGTATAACCATTTCTATCTAACAAATGTATCACTTCCTTAGGCCACCATTATTGCCTTTTCTCCTTCATCTTTGGTCCGTCTAACCACTGCAATGAAATATATAAGTGACTATTTTAGGTGGACATGTTGGTTAATTATGGATGACTTAAAAATATATAAGTGACTATTTGAGGTGGACATTTTAGTTAATTATGGTGTCCAACAACCATTTGACATTTGTTATTAACACACATCGGAACAATGTCAAGAGTTATTAATAAAAATCTACCTTAATTGATAAGTTTTCATTGATTAAGTTGATGCAAAAGTTGCAAGGTAGATGCAAAAGTTGGTTTATTCAATGTGATGATCATACGAAGTATACAAGTATTATACTGGTATGTACAAAAAATGATCATCACACGGATACAAAAAGTGGATACAAAAGAGTAGTTGCACAAGGCAGGACTCAAACTCACAACCTTATG
>JAANSK020258985.1:0-12545 GCA_011763485.2 Isoetes engelmannii | reverse complement strand
ACCGTCTCATAGGCCTTTGGCTTCCGTGGACGTTAAAATATACTTCCTTCCTTCCTTCCTTCCTTCCTTCCTTCCTTCCTTCCTTCCTTTGCACCCAGGAATTGAGTTCCTGAAGGTGTTTGCCATGTTTCTCCAGCATGCTCTCACAATGTTTCAACAAGGCATGGGTTTATGCATGGAGACCCTTTCCCACCCTTTCCCTGCAAAGCAACTATGGCTCGGAGGTCATGCACCTCTCTGTCTTGCCATGCCAGCCTACAATCCAAGGCTTGGATTGTGGAAGCCACTTCCGCGTTCCTAGTAGAGGCATCTTCTGCCAAACTAGTAACCTTGACATGGAGAGTTTTCACATGCTCAAAGTTCGTGTTCAGTTGGGCTAGGGTTGCCCGAATCTCCTGTTCAAAACCCTGTCTGGCCTGAACCAGGGCCTCTATGCGGGAGAAGAGGGCATCTACAGATGTCTAAAGGGCATCAATTCTTAATCATGGTGCCTATCAGAGTGTGCTAACTCAAGCCCCGCTTCAAGGTGTTGCACTCGGGCTTCTAGGGTAGAGAACCGCGGTTTGTCTGCTATCCTCTGCTTCTTCTGGTTTGATGGGGAGGTCCAAAGCTGCTGGATCTCTGCTGCCATACTTTCAACTCGAGCAGTGCAAGAAAATGATCAAATTTTAATGTTCTCGATGGACCAACTTTCCTTGTGTCAGGTCTCAAACATTTCCTTGTGTGGATACACTTTCATACACCCAAGGAGTCGAGAAAGAGAAATGTTCGGCCGCCGCAATAAAATTTTCTTGTATAATATAGTATAATAGTGTTTTGGAGCCACTTCATGCCATGAAGCATCTAGAACGTGACATGATGTTATACTCATACACAAGACACTCACTATTAATCTACAAATAACTGGAAGGTGATTACCTTCGTGCATGACTATTTAAACATCACAACAACTCCACATTGTAATAGAACTCATCTATGTCTTTTATTGGAATGGATGTTGAATTACTTGAAAACCCTATAAAGAAGGCAAAAATGGAGAGGATGAGTATTAAGGTCAATGATGCCATAAGTGGAAGTTACTTCAATTGATAACTGCACGTGCTTTCTCTCATTTTGAGGTCAATTGTTGATGAGGTTTCTTTGTCATCTCAAGAGGAAATAATGTCACGAAGATTTCTTTATTTTATTTCTTACAATCCTTTGAGGATTTCAATTCATCCATGATAAGTTACTTTACCTTTGAAAGAGCGAGTTTGGAGGAGCATATTTGTAACTTGCTCTTGAAGTACAAATCAATTCATTACTACTTTAACTCTAAGCAAACATTATATTAGACATTGTAGTGTGGAAGAAATATATAGAAGGCATAAGAGATGTAGGACGCGTAGTTATATGCATTATGTATAGTTCTTCTTGTCTCTACTTGTAAGTACAATAATTCGACCAAAATACATGTTGTAGTCCAAAATTATGAAGGTTGGCAGCATTGTGAAACTAGGACCCGCAATGTCTATAGTAATCTTAAGTGTAACTTATTGGTATTTCTGCAAATTGTCACAAATAATGCTCTCAACTTGATGATTGAAGACACAAATCATTATTTATTTTACCTAACTAAATAATGCAAATCCATAATTGACCGCATCAATAAGAAGGGAAAAGTGAATAAGAAAAGAAGATGCTTTAGCTAGAAAAAGGACATGATTATAAAACTAAATGTCTCCTAGCTAATAATTTGGCTGGACAAGCTATAGTTTATGAATTTAAAATAATGTTCCCAACTTAATGGAAGAGAATATTTTTATCTACAACCAAGTTGACAAAAAATGCAAATGTTTATGATATAAATAAGCCAAGATGTGTGTAATGCTTACCTTGATGTAAAAGTAATATGACAAAACATAGGCATACCTTTTATTTTCCTGCTTTGGATGCTTATTGACTTGCTAAGGTATATTGTTGATGGCTTCTCCACTATTATAAGATTCAATTGAGTAAATTAAGACAATTCATGGGGCTCCAGAGAAGCATGGGGTACAATCATCAGAGCAGCCCTAAGACAGACATCATTGGTGATATTTTACATTAGCTTGTTTCTTCAACTACTTTGATATTGTCCGTTCCTAGTCAGAACATGTGTATACATGTGAAGCTTTTGGACACGTGTGCCTGTATGAGTATACATGAGAATATTAAACCTATGCAAGCATCTTCTAAGCTGTAATAATATCCTCTCCATAACGACGCTTTAGGATAACCACAATTAAAAAACTATAATAAAACAAGGGAACAATAAATGGTCCCAATAAAGGAATTCTAGTGCTCTTTTATCTAGTAATAATATATGCAACATTTTCATTTGAAAAGGGATTGATCAAGAATAGAATATTTGCCTAGATCAACAATGAAAAGACTTAAAATAGGTCTAAACCACACAAAGAACTATATATTACATGTCCCACTATCAACAATAATGTGTCCCCATAACTACTAAACTATAAAATAAAACAAACTTGCACGACCACGAGCATCACCGACTGCAGATGCATTGATTGTGAGCTTAAGGTTAGTGGATCGGAAAATGTTTACTGAACAAATCCTTATAGAAATATTTCATGAACCTACATAACAAATTGTATAATACTTAGTGTCAGTCCAATAATGACACACTTGTCCTTTTTAGCATTGGCAAGAGGGTTCTATGTCCTTGAACCTTCATTATATATTTATTCCCACCTATTCCTAGGAATGTTCAATGCAACATATAAGCTTGTACAAGAGAAGCAAAGGAATGTAAAAGTGAAGCAACCAAAGTGACAAATCCAGAATAGCAAAGTCAATGCTTTCTACTATTCAAAGAATCAAGATCAGAACACAACCATTGTCACTTGCCTACATGCTGAAATCAAGCCATAGGTTGAGGCTCCATAAATTTTAACCCTGTTACAATGCAATCACTAAGATTCTAGTTTGACTGGAACAATATAGCTTTCATTTAAAGCAAAATATATTCACGTACAATGTTCAGTGCTGCATGACTCACGAATCGAGACTGCCTTTGACTCCCCTCAGTCGCTTTGCTACTAAAGAACCATTAATTCCATTAATTTTGTGAAGGAGCCATCTTAACCATTTTGGTGCGTTGTATAATGTGTAGGCCCCCATGACCTTTTCAATCGAACTTAAACACTCCAGAGTATTCCTGATTTATTTTATAATCAAGCTTAGTTCACAACATGCAATGAACTTATAAGGCATGCATGAGCACGGCACGCCTCTAGATTATTCTTAGAGCATCAGAAAGATAACCACATTGTGGGCCATACCTATGGGACTAGTAAGTGGTTTGATCTAAAAACTAGTAATTACACCAAGAAACTCAAAACTGTGGGGATGAGTTCCACAATGTTTGATCATAGCATTAGCATATGCCAACCTTTTCGGACATCAAGAGAAACATCATATCAATTTGAATGGTTCTCAAAGTGGAGGTGTCTACAAGAATGATGAAATTACCCCAACTTGAAGAACATGCGTGAGGGCATCCAAGTGAATGGGAGCCAACTTTACAATTGACGAATAAATATTATGTGAAGCATTATGATTAGAGTGGATGAGTTAGGTAAGACATAAATTTGTAAGGATGGTGGTGCTGGAACTAAAGCACCCACATACTCAAACGGGAATATAATAATACAGGATACAAGGATACACGAACGAGATTATAATATTTCATCCACATATTATATGCACATGGAGACAATTTAGCACACATGCAACTAGTAGTTTTCACACGCATTGGTTATGATGCATTGCCAATCAGTTGTAATTGTTATTATTGGAAATGGTATGAACATGTGGGTGAAAGCAGAGGGAAAGCTGGCAAGCAATGCCATACAATAAAATAGTGAAAGCATTTAGATGCATGGATGGAGACACGCAACATCTGTTATGACGTAGAGTACATTGCATTGCAGTGCGAAAGAGATGCATACAACAATTGATATAACATAGAGTACATTGCATTGCATGTAGTGCATGAATAGAATTGAATTGAAGGAGAAGTATGCACTGTGCATGAATTGAATTGAATTGAATTGAAGGAGAAGTATACATTGCACTGAAGTGCGAGAAGAGGAGGGAAGAGAAGCAAGCATGAAAGATGCATACACAGGAGGGCACGCGAGAGATACTCCAATGTCCCAAAGACCAGTCTAATGTTGAACAAAATAGGAAGATGGACCAATAAACAATGTACTATATACAAATGAAGGTCGGGAAGTCAAGGTACAAAAACCAACACAAATTCCCTCCCATAAATTTGGTGATTGGATCCCTCTTGAGGGCTCCTCACCATGCCTAAAGTTATATTCTAGTTGAATGAGATGCCCTCTTTGAACTTATTATCTACATCCTAGTTGCATGAGTTGTCTCTTTGAACTTATTATCCATGCCTCATTCTTGCCTCCTAGTTATTACATTTCTCCTTCCAGGCAATAAAAGTATGGCACTTTATTATACCCCATACACAAGCTAAAGAGTCAATTATCCCTTACTCGTTTTCCATCAATGTAAAGCATAAATACTCCATACCACATTCTCTCTCATTGTATGTGATGCATCTCTCTCTCCAAATATCCTTGTCTAGTTATATTATACACCACTTTTCATATAGTTGATGGGATTTCTCTCTCCAAATATCCATATCCACTTTTATGTAGCATTGTCTTTTGCCCATACACTACCTTCTCTCTCATCCCATGTTTGATAGCATTTCTCTTTCCGAATATTCATACCCACTTGTACACTGCATTCCCTGTAACGACTGGGGATTCAGTTGAGGATTCAAACACATTCTCTCTCATCCCTATGGGTTGCAGATAGCAATAATGACATGCGCGGCCAGGCGTCACGCTCTCTCACATAAGGGCGCTCGACAAACAACCATGTGCGCAAGTACATTCTCTCTCTGGACAATTATGTTCGAGATGTACTGGGCAACCCTTGGAGGGGTTGTCTCTCACTAGGAAAGGGGTAGAGAGCACTCCCTCTCATGAAATTCTCTCTCAATCACTAGGGTCCAACTGGTAGAGAGAGGGCATCATAACTCTGGGGTGTTTCTCTCTCTAGGCGGCCGGTTCTAAGATCAAGTGCATACTGTTAATTTGCTTACTTATGCTTACGTGTTTGCTTGCTTGTAAGACAGAATTTGCTTACGTGTTCGCTTGTAAGACAGAATTTGCTTACTTATGCTTACGTGTTCGCTTGCTTGTAAGCCAGTGAGGCAGTGAGGCGGAGTCGGCGAGGCATTCTCTCTCATCATTGGGAGGATGTTTCTCTCTCTAGACATGCAATTCCAAAATCCACTTGTACACTGCAGTTGCTACTGCTGCCTCAATTCCTGCCTCTGCCTTCTGGCTGCAGTGGGGACACAAGGGAGACAGCAGGCCATAACCCTGCTGCCTGCCTGTCCCCTTGTCCCTCCCACACTCTCTCTCCTCTCTCTACCCCTCCATCAAAACACCAACAGCAACAGCCCAACAAGAAGAGCCCCACACAAAACAAAACCCCATTAAACTAACCATAAAACAAAATAAATTCTGCCTCAGAAGCAGTCCTGCCCTTTCCTTGCCCTCCCCCTTCACCCTTTCTTGTCTGTCTGTATCCCTTCTGCATACATCAATCCCATTGTATGAGCAGGCAACAGACTTGCAAACGAGTAAATCGCTCAAGAATACACCAGATTAGCAGTCTGGTTTAGTACAGTGCTTTAGCCGGAGCTAAGTTACGTATTCTAGTTTAGTATCCCGCCATAGCTCCCCTTCGTCTTCATCTCTGTTCATTCTGCTTTCCTTTTTGCTGTGTGAAATCTTCCACCCAACAGCGAAAATCTGATTCCTTGAGCCTTTTGCTTTTGTGGGTGCCTGTTTTCTGTCCTCTGTATGTGCTAGCGCCGGAAATTTCTTAGCCATTAGTTTGGTTTTGGGGTTGGGCGATGCTGATATGATGACGATGATAAGGATGATGATGATGATGCTGGGTTTGTAGAAGGCCTGGTCTACCTTGTTCCTTCTCTGTCTGCCTTGTCTGCCCCCTTCCTTCTTGTTCTTACCTGTCCACCCCCTGCCTGGTCCTCGAACAACGAATTTTGGCCTCAGATCTGGAGTGGTTCTGTCTCATCTGTCCGCATTGTGTCTGCTAAGTGTAGATTTGCTGCCCATCGAGCTGATTCTGCACATCAAGCTCGGATGCTGTAGCCAAAATATTTTGCAAAGGGATCCTGTGCTGTAGAGTAGAAAGGGGTCATTGTCTCCCGGAACAGGATCCTGAGAACATACTTTGATGGAGTTTGAGCAAACCTTAAGCCCGTAGTGATCTATAGTCGTAAGCTTGGCAGATGCTTGCGTGCAAGGAGCTACAACCAAGTTTGGAGTTGGAGGACAGATCGTAGCTATGGAAGGTACTGATGCATTTTCGTTGCTGTTATGTTCAAGTTTTGTGCAGATCTTGTGTTGAATGAAACCGCAAATCCTTTCAAACGGCCTCTATTGAGTCGTAAAGCAAATAGCATGCAAGTTTGAACAACCAAGATGGCAACTACTGCGATGGTATTTCCGGGTTTCAAGCTACAGAAAAACTACATATGTGCCCTATTCACGGATAAATTTGGACGAGGAGCCTAAATTTAGTCTGGTCAATGTGTCTGACGCTTATTCAGGCCATGTTAACAAGAATGAAAGGATATATGAACGAAGCCTTACAAGTTTCTTTATTTCCCTTCCTGATTCCTGAATTGCTTTCAAATCCTTTCTGCACACTAGAACACTTTTCTCTTCGTGTAATCTGGATTGTTTGTGTTAGATGCATACATAGCCGGGATAAATGTACTCATATTTAAACTTAAACCGTTGGCAGGAGAAAGGAGAAATATAAATCCGGCTTTATGGCTAGAATGTGCTGGTCCGCTCATCACATTGCCTTCAATTGGAAGCCATGTCGTTTATTTCCCTCAGGGTCACAGCGAGCAAGTAAGTGGGGGTTATTACAATTGGTCTTCTCAAAAAATTTGGAGATCAGAAAGTTGGGCTGATACACTTTTTCATGTCTAGGTTATTGCCTCTACACAGAAGGAGGCTGAGGCACAGATTCCTAGCTATCCCAATCTTCCAGCACAGCTGATTTGCCAGTTGCACAATGTCACTTTGCATGTGAGTATTTGATCTCGACCATATAGGCCATAATTTCTGCTTGATGCTTATGATGTTTCCATTTATTCAGGCGGATCAGGAAAATGACGAAGTCTATGCACAGATGACCTTGCAACCAGTGAATGGGGTAAGCATTTGTCAGCAGCTTTACATGTAAAATTTTGTCCCAACCCTCATCATGGTTCATTATGTGTTCAAATCAATAGCAGCAACAGGTTAAGGACTTATTTTTGTCACCAGACCATGGGATACAGCCTAAGCAGCCCACCATATCATTTTCCAAGACTTTAACTGCAAGTGATACAAGTACTCATGGAGGTTTCTCGATTCCACGCAGAGCTGCAGAAAAAGTCTTCCCACCCCTTGTATGTTCCACCTTTAGTGTTTTTAGAAGTTAAAACTATAATAACTTTCTCATGGATTGAACATCTCTAATGTAGGATTACAACAAGCAACCTCCAGCACAGGAGCTTGTTGCAAGAGATTTGCACAATAATGAGTGGCATTTCCGTCATATATACCGCGGTATGAAGCATAGATTGAATTTGTGAATGAAATCATGGGCCAACTAAACCCCCTTGAATTTTCAGGTCAGCCACGAAGACACTTACTCACGACGGGATGGAGTGTTTTTGTCAGTGCAAAGAGGCTACAAGCTGGTGATACTGTACTCTTTATGAGGTGTTCTATAATGTCCTGTTCATGCTACATTACTGGTAATGAGAATTTGCATTGTGACCCCAATATGCTCTTTGTGAACAGAGATGAGAGTGGACAACTTCTTCTTGGAATACGACGTGCAAATAGGCAACAAACTAACATGCCTTCATCATTGCTGTCAAGTGACAGCATGCTTATTGGTGTCCTGGCAGCTGCAGCCCATGCAGCCTCTACTAGCAGCCGGTTTACCATATTTTATAATCCAAGGCAGGCACAACAAACTTTACAGTAACAAATTCTTTAGCAGTTTGTCAACCATGAACTTCTAACTAAACATTGGATTGATTCCTAACTGCAGGGCCAGCCCATCAGAATTTGTTATTCCTCTTGCCAGATACAACAAGGCAATCTATCATACACAAGTATCTGTTGGGATGCGTTTTAGAATGGAAATGGAAACCGAGGACTCCAGCACGAGAAGGTGAAGAAAAATGCATACTTGATCTTTTAGAATCGAAAGCACCATCAAAGCTTTGGATGGACATCGTGGAATAATAACCTTAGATTAACAGCTGGCTTCCTTTATCAGGTACATGGGTACTATTACTGGAATAGGTGACCTTGATTCATCAAGATGGCCTGGTTCATATTGGCGTTCACTTAAGGTAGCATATATTCTTTGTAACATTGTAAGGATGTGCCTTAGCATCTCTCTAAATAAGTGCTTTATTCAGGTTGGCTGGGATGAGTCCACTGCTGGACAAAGACAGAGAAGGGTGTCATTGTGGGAGATAGAGCCCCTTACAGCTCCTTTCCTTTTGTGCAACCCTTCATTGTTGTTAAGGCCAAAACGGCTCAGACCTGGTAATTATTTTTTCAGAGATGCTGCTATCAAACAACTTACTAAGAGATTATCTGACGTGGCATTCTCTTATATTGCAGGTGAAGATGATTTAGAGACAAGTATGAAGAGATCTATTTGGGGAAGAGCTGAAGATAGCATGAACTTTTCTGGGATGGGTATGGAACACTGGTTACGTCTGCAGCAAAGACCTGATGCAGTTACACCTGCAGTGCAACCAGATTACTATCACGCAATGGCTGTTGATGCCCTCCAAGAGATTAGAACAGCACATTCAAAACAGCTGATTCAGCAGCACAATCCACCAGTGATTCAGTTCCAACAAATGCAGTTTGGGGCTCAGAATCAGCAAGCACAATTGCCTCCCATAATTCAACCATCAAAGCCACAGTTGCAACAACAGCATTCTCAAGGACAGCAGATGCAGTTGTCAAACCTTCCGACGGATTCACTGATGCAGAACCCATCTGCAGTTCAACAGACGTCCTTAAACTTACCATCCTCCATGAGAAGTTCAGCCAACTATGGTGAATCAGAAATAAGCCATGCAGCGGTTCCTCCATTTTCTCTTCAAAGTATTCTGACCAAAGGAAATCAAGGAAACCTTGTGGGGCATGAAGATGCTGAGTTTCCACCTTTAATGCGTCCGAATCAAAGTTATATGCAGAAACAGCCTGGCATGTTACCTGGATCAGGACTCATCACCCAAGAGAATCAGGCTGCAAGAAATTGGATGGCGGCAATGAAAGATACAGGCCATCCAGATGCGCAGCAAATGTCCTTTTCCATGCCCAGGCCAGATTCTTCTGGTCAAGTACCACTCGGGCCTTCTGTACATTCACAGTCCAATCCACATGACCAAGAATCCGTCCAATCTGACCCTAGGAGCAGTAACCTCTTATTTGGTGTGAGCATAGATGGTCCCCTGGCTATGTCTGATGCTGCTTCTTCCTTCCAGCAAGTAGACTTTACAAAGGGAAAGGATATGCAAAGTCAGTTCATGACCTGTTCAACTTCAGGGTCAGAAATGCAGATGAATGCTAATATGGTAATGAATGGGAATCTGGATGAGAATGGTTTCTTGCAGCAAGCTTCAAACTGGCCTCAACAAGTTTACCCTCCACCAGTCAGAACGTTTACAAAGGTTAGAAATAAGAAAATTTTACTAGAGCCTTATTTAGTTTTATATCTAACATTTCTTAGCAGGTGCATAAATTGGGGTCTGTTGGGAGGTCACTGGACGTCACACGTTTCAAAACTTATGAAGATCTGCGTGCAGAATTAGCCCGTATGTTCAATTTAGAAGGACAACTTGACGAACCTCGTTCAGGATGGCAAGTTGTTTTTGTCGATAATGAGAACGACATGCTTCTTTTAGGAGACGATCCTTGGGAGTATGCACTATATAACCAATCTCTTCATTGCTGTTACTTATTGTTATGCTTCTTTCATAATTGTTCATGTTCATTTTTTTTCCTTTTACAGAGAGTTCGTGAGTTGTGTCAGATGCATCAAGATTCTATCACCATCAGAAGTATTGCAGATGAACCAAGAACAGATGGGCTGGTTGAGTTCTGTCCAAGTTCAGCCGCGGCAAACAAGCAGCAGTTCAGATGACTGCGCCATGCGGCAAGATCATCGCAACATTCTGGGACAAGAATCTCACATGCCCTCAGGTAATATGACTACAGGACCAAGGAATCCTGGTATGGGAAGCAATTACAGTGATCCTTCTTGTATAACTGATGGGATGTGAGAGATGTGGAGGGTACAGGGTTTATGAGACGTCCTTTTGTCATTGCCTGCCCACTTGCCAGCTTTCCTCTGGACAAACATTGCTCAAGAATTCTTCACATATATGCAACTTAGACGGTTGCTTTTGTGTAAGAATCTACACAATCGTTTACAGAGGAAGTACGTGGAGAGCTTTACCATAGTAGATCTGAAATAATTGGATTGAGCTTGGTGGCTGCATTAGCTTCAAGATGATGAAGAACTCCTGGCAGTGCAACCTGGAGATGGCACAAAAAAGGTCTTTGTTTATCCAGGCTGAGATAATGGAACATAAACAGTCCCCTTGGGAATTTCTGTACACTAACAACATAGAGAGCTTGCAAGTTCTCCAGAGTGGTATTATTTTCTAGGAGCATGCTGTGTTATGATAGAATTATTGTGGACAACACTCTAAGAAGAGTGCTGTTTAGTTTTGGTGAGTGCAGAATTGTTTTCTCTACTGTACAATTTCTGTACATAAATTCAGCGGTTCGCAAATTGGACATATAGCATCTGAAAGATATCTTAAATGTTGGTGTTGATAAAGCAAGAGGATTGCAACAACCTCAAAACACTTGTTGGTGGGTTCATTCCAAAAAGTCAGCCGGTTTGATTAGGAGACAAAAAGGACCCACATGCAATAAATTGGTAATGACCCTAGTTCGGCCCTGCTCAAACAACAAAATATTCGTCTTAGGATTTCTCACATTACGTGCCCCACCCAGGGTTGGAATTTGACGGCTTTCACGGCTTTTTTCGGATTTTTGCCCGTCAAAATAGGTAAAAAAAAAATTTGTATGGCAAATGAAGGGCAGCCCTTGGGCAATTGCCTATCATAGAGAAGGGCAACTAAGATATGCATGTCATTTGAAAGGCTAGGATTAAAGATTTGCCTTTTATTTTTCTTATTAATTATTCCAAAAAAAAATTATATAACATTTCACTATACGTTTGTATACACATATACACCGCAATTTTTAAACAACTTAAATAAAATATACGTTAATGAGATGACCAACCTCTTCTACGATTCTTTTCTTATCGTTGCCAATTTGTCGCCCAAACCTGAGGAGTCTGGAGTTGATTCAAAGGAACGGAAGGGAGAGATTGCATTTATGGAGCCAGAAAAATCGATCAAGCGACCAGGGCCAGCCGTTTGAAGTGGATCCTAGCAGCCCCATCAAGGTTCGTCCAAGCCTTAATATTTTTGCATCGCACATGCTTTAATATTTTTGCTCTAATCTGTGGTAAACACATAAGGTTCATACTAGCACATGTGATGTTTCATAATTAGTCCCAACCAAAATCTATAGTTCCAGAAACCCACGTGTTTCATTAAAATCCTCTTCCTTCAAAATTCACTCTTCCTGGGTTTTTTACACAGCTCTCAACTCTGGGAACTTATCTATCTTCGCTGCATCAATGCTGCAAATCTGCAACAGGATATTACTTATAAGATCAGTTTCAGCAAGAAACCCGCGTGCTTCGTCAAATCTTTCTCAAACTGATTGTTGGAAATGAATTCTTAAAAAAAGTCACTTGTTTGTGGGGTTTTACGCAGTTCTATTTTGATCTGCACCACCGTCTTTACTAGCTCATGAATTATGTGCTGCTGATCTGCAGAAGAGTTAAAACGATATGGGTATAAAGCTCGGCTTCGATATGCATATTGCAGCATAAGCCAATGAATGTAGGTCTGTGCTATCCTACTTTAAGTTGAGTCAGAATAAGAATAGTATTGCGGCTAGGTCAGGCTCTGAAATCCAACAGGCTCTGAAAACCAACAGGAAGGTTTAGTTCTTGAAGAGATAAATCAAACCGTGGAGATTATTGAGGGTTTTATTGACGGTGGAGATATTGAGGTTTCTATTAACAATGTTGGTGTTGGTTCTAGTTCTTTTGGTGTTGCTTCTAGTTCTAAGAAAAGGAAATGGAGAACATTATATAAGATACTTGTGACGCTCTCTGACGGTATACGATGCTCCCATCGTATAACGCCGGGGACTTTCCCCTTCCCAACCATTGGGTCGGGCCCTCCGGAC
>JAANSK020258974.1:0-12545 GCA_011763485.2 Isoetes engelmannii | reverse complement strand
TCCTCTCCTTGGGGTATCTCGGGCTGTGGGGGCGATCTGATGAGATCATATAAATGGGTAGGAGCGGCTATCCATAAGCGTCCGGACGGTTTTGCCCCAGTGGTTAAGGGGATATGATTTAGGATCGTCACAGCAATTCTCTTAAGCTGTTGTTCAAGAAAAAAATACCATCATCATCATCGTCGTCGTCGTCGTCGTCGGAATCAGAATAATAAGAATAATTGAAAAAAAATACGCTCTGCTCTGCTCATCAAGATCGTCGAGGCGATCCTTAAGAAAAAGAATAATAAGAATAATTGAAAAAAAACGCTCTGCTCTGCTCATCAAGATCGTCGATGCGATCCTTCTGAGCATTTTTTGGTTCATCCTTAGTATTGTCTGTTCCTATGGAGGAGGTTTCGTGCGTCGCACAGCAACTGCAGCAGCTCCTTCAAGTATGTCAGCACTTACAGCTAGACAACAAGCAGCTCTTGAGCGAGTAGCTTCCTATGAGGCAACCTCTAGCTCGAGGTTGAGGCCATCAAAGTCGAAGATCAGTTTGCCAGAGAAGTTTGACGACACTCGATCCAAGCTTCGTGTGTTTTTTAACCACCAGATCCGGCTTGTAATTCAGCTTCATCCTCACAGGTACCCCACAGGTCAGGAGCAAGTGGGGTTAGTCGGTTCTCTTCTCACAAGACTGGCTTTCAGTTGGTTTGCCCTTTTGTTAGAGAAAGGAGCTCCGGGGTTACAGGATTTTGCTGCTTTCACAGCTGAGCTCGAGGCATGTTTTAGGGATATGGATCGTCAGCGAACAGCAGTTACAAAGCTCAGTAATCTCAGGCAAGGTTCCCGTTCAGCCCCGATTTATGCATTTAAATTTCGCCAAATTGCAGTTGATATTGCCTGGGACAATGTCGCCCTTCGAGATTGTTTTTGAAGGGGCTTGCGTGAGGATGTCAAGGATATATTGTTAACCATGGAGGATCCAAAAGATTTAGGTAAAGCTATCAAAATTGAGGTTTGTTGTGACAATCGCCTTTTTGAACGTAGGCAAGAAAGGCGAAATCAGCCTGTTTCTCTAGTCCTGCAAGCTCCAGTAGTCACGGCAGTTCCTGCACTGCCTCCCAAATCAGAAGGCCTAGTGCCTATGCAGCTTGATCGGGCGATCCGAGGGCTTTTGTCGACAGCCGAGAAGCAGTGCAGAAGAGAGGCCAACCTCTATCTCGATTGTGGTGGGGTTGGTCATAGGGTTCATAAGTGCCCCGTCAAGCATCCAAATCAATCGAAAAACTTCAAAGCTCGATCTGAGTAATAGGAGTCCTTTGTCGGCTTTCAAATTCCACCCAGATGCATCGAAGGGTTTATCCCCCTGGATAAGGTCAGTAAGGAGTTTTTCATTCCTGTAGTGTTGGAGTCAGAGTCCTAAAAGTTGGAAGCATCAGCTCAACTTGACAGTGGTGCGAATGCTTGCTTTATGGACAGTGTGTTTGCTTCTAAGCATGCCATCCCTAGAAGCAGAG
Organism: Isoetes engelmannii; assembly: GCA_011763485.2. Lineage (NCBI taxonomy): Eukaryota > Viridiplantae > Streptophyta > Lycopodiopsida > Isoetales > Isoetaceae > Isoetes > Isoetes engelmannii. The sequence continues at coordinate 11,043 of JAANSK020258974.1, read as the reverse complement.
TTGAGTATCCCAATGCTGTTGGTGTGATTAATGGACGTGAGATTTTCTCGGGCGCAGTCACAGAATGTACTGCACCTGTTCAATTCCCTTCAGGGGAGCATCGTGTAACGTACATGCGTCTGTAGTCTTGGGTCTCCCTTGGCTTGGACTCTGCTCATCAGGATCGCAGCGGCAATCCCCCCAACTAGACACGGTCAGACTATGATCAGTTTGAGGTTCGAGATAGTCTTCTCTTTCGTGATGGGCTTCTGTGTGTCCCTGATGTTGCCCCCCTTACTCCAAGTTCTGCAGTCATGATTCTCCCCTCGCCAGCCACTTTGGGGTTACCAACACTTTGGAACTTATTGCTCGAGATTATTGGTATCCAGGTCTCCAACGCGGAGTCGAAGTTGTACGCTCTTGTGACACTTGCTGTCATGCTCCTGTCTTCCCAGGGACATGATGCCACCCTTGTTGTAGTTGACCGTTTTTTCAAGATTGTGCACTTCATACCATGTAGCAACTCCATCACTAACGAAACCACAATTGATCTCCTGCTTCGAGATGTTATTCGACTCCATGGCTTGCCCGATACCACTATAAGTGATCGCGGTCCCCAGTTCGTTGCCGATTTCTGAAAACGCCTTCTACAGCTTTGCATGTGGAATGTTCACTTTCTTCAGGACACCACCCCGTGATCAATGGGCAAGTGGAATGCTAACCAGACCCTTGGGCAGTATCTACGATGCTTGGGGATGCTTCATTAATTATCAGCAGGATGACTGGGTTAACTGGTTCCCTTTGGCTGAATTCGTTTACAATATTCTGTCCATGCTTCTACAGACCAGATAACATTTTTTGTGAATTCTGGCACCCATCCTTGCTGGTATTTCATTGTCCCAGGATATGACTTAGTCAATCCCAGTGCCGAATATCAACTCGAGAAGCTCTGCCAGCACCAGGATGATCTTCACGGCCATCTCCTTCAGGCCCAGGAACGGTATCACCATCATGCTGATCAGCATCACTAAGACGCTCTGCATTTTGCAGTTGGACATCAAGTTTGGCTCCTGCGCTGGGACCTGCCCACGGCGTGCCTTTGTGATAAGCTTGACTATCGACGTTTGGGTCCGTACAAGATCCTTGAACAAGTAAAGAATGTTGCTTTTGGGTTGGAGCTTCCGCCCTCAGTTCGGCTTCACCCAGTGTTCTATCCCTCCTTGTTGGAACTCGGTACGGCAAATCCTTTTCTAGATCGCATGCCTCCCCCTCCACCACCTGCCAAGATGGAATTTGAAGTTTGTGAAAACTTGGATTTCAACTTCCTGTGGCGTCGCCCTTGGTTGATTGGGAAGGATATTCGCCAAGCGATAGAACTTGGGAATCTGCAAAGAATGTGTCTAATGCTCTAGATAAAATTGCAAACTTTCATTGGCGTTACCCCGATGCATCCCATGTTTAGCGACATGTACAAGGGAATACCAAATTTAATATGTTCTTTAAGTATCTTGAGCAAATTTGAATCTTCTACCTTCAAGACTCGCCAATACAAAGTAGTTGAGGGCAAGACTCAACAAAGTAATGTTGGCGTGGTGTGCACGTCATATGTCTATTTGGATACTACCAATGTGGCATGAAATAAAATTTGACTTTCTTCTACTCTATTCTATTCTATTTTATTCTATTCCTCTAGTTAATAGCCATGTTGTTGCATTACAAAGGCATTTTATAATTGTACTCATATGCAATCAATAAGGAATACCTTTTAGTTTAAGTTATTGCATGCATGATTAGCTCCCTCTACAACCTTCCACCTCTTATATTGCAACACATTATTTATGCTTGGAAAGTTAATAAAAGATGCCACCTAAGTTTATTGGAAAACATGCTTGGCAAAAGAATAGAAAAACTTTCTTTTCTTTCTTTACGGTTGAAGGGATGAAGCTATATTTTATTGAGAGAGAGCCTTAAATAGATGCATAAATTAATATTGTACAAGAAATTACTTCATTGTTCCACGATTAACTGCCCAAGCTCAGCGACCCGTAATGTCTCATCCTATTGCTTTGCTTTTCCTTAATCTACCCTTTACTATTCCTCCCCTCCTTGAAACCCACCCAAACTTTACCCCAAGCCTGCTCTACTACTAGTTAATATTGGTATTCTTCAAGTGTTTCAGCACTACAAGCATTTACAACATATGGCACTTGTGCAGATACTTCTGGGACATTGATCGCTCAAAAATAGACAGATCGGATAGATTTGGTTGTCATACTTTGAAAGGAACCACACAACTCCATTGCATAAGACCATGTGACAGGGACAACACTTTAAAGGTAGCCTATAAACCATTTTCTTGCTTTTGTGAGAGTTGTGATCAATTCCAATGGGACTCATGCAGCACCAAATCATGTATTGGTGGTTGGGAAACTAGTGAACTAAAACTGAAAGAGATTAATGCAGCCAATGATGCTAATAAAACAACAGATTAGGACTTGTAGATAGAAGATGAACATGAAGAAGATGAGGACGAGGAAGACTATGACATAGCAAGTTCTATGATTGAGGTTGGAGATAATTTTGCAATATTTTTTTCACCAGTTCAGTGGTCTCCTCTCCCAAATTGAAATTTGACTTTGTTTCAAGAATCTGGAGTGCTTCCTCTGTGTAATCTTCTGGTCTATAATGTGCTTTCAGAATGTGAGAGAAGCCATCAACCATTCATACATCCTTACGCACTGGCAGGAATTGGTCCAATATAAAATCATCTGGATCCAAAGTAAATTGTGGTATCAAAAGAGATGTGAATGGTGGAGAGGCAAATGTCTTGTGAATACTATAATCCAACAATAAGCAACTACTCTCATATTTAGCGTATTCACTTACAACTGCAGACAAAGGTTTCAGGTACAATGGTTTGTCAGACCGAATTGACCACTTGAAAGGCATCTCTAAGCAATGAAACTGGTCCCAAATAAATACAAAGTCTGTCTAATAACTTATGCTATCGCATCCAAAACTTCATGTACATTAAGCTTGTTCTTGGATGACCATATAGCTATGTCAAAGTGTACTATTACTGCTTTCAGAAATTCTAGTGCGTTAGGCCTTAAGATAGCCAATTTTTTGCATGTTTTTGAAATCCACAACCTATTGTCCAAGCGTATAGATTGTTTCTACCATATATTGTTAGTAGAAAACCATTTACATCTAATAAGCAGTATCCTTTTCAAAGAGGACTGTGTTGTATATCCATCATTCAAGAAACATAAAGTAAACACAAGCACAAGTACAAACAGAATATTGAAGTAGAAACACAAATAGAAAATTGAATAATAATAACATGTCAGGTACAATTTTCAATTGACTAATCATTTGTTCAACTTTTTGTTCTTCCAATACAATTGTACCTGAACATTCAAACATTAATCAAAGATTTTAGAGACACATTTGAATTGCCTCTTCACTGCCAATGCCCTCCTCCTGAAATTATACTTCCTTACAACTGACCTTGTATTCTTTGTATTCTTAATGACTTTGCCTTTCTTACTTGCAATTTCTGGTCCTTGCCTTTTCCTTTTGTTGGCTGCTTTCTTCTCTCTCGCAGGTGTACTTTCTACAACCTTAACCTTGTCAATTACATCCTTGTTGCATAGATCATTCTTATCAGCAACTGAATCTTTATCTTTAATAACTGCTTTTCGAGGAGTAGCTCTTCTCCTTAACAACTTCTTAGGACTCAATAATGCATCTTTTAGCACTTTTTCACATCCAAAAGCTGGCACATAATCTTCACTAGCAGAATTAGACTTCACAGGTGAAGACTGTTGATTTGTAGGTGAGTTCAACAGCTGATCTACTTCTGCTACCAGAAAACCCTTTGACTGTCTACTACTTTAAGAATTTCTACTGTCAGACTCATGCTAAGCTCAAAAATAGATCTGAATGAATATTTTACCTTGCATTTACCTTCCTACAACAAGGCAGCACAAGCCATATGGTACTAGTGACCACAACTCAAGACTAAGAAAAATTATATACATGTCATAGAAAGTTAGGCCACAAGCACATCAAGCACCAACATTACATATTCTTGGTAGTGTTCTCTTGGTAGTGTTGATGCAGAATAGATTAGAAGTCATATTCTTCAGTTCTATAACATGTATAAGGAAACCTCTTAGTTCTGAAATTCTATCATATTTCTCTTTGATCTCCACTTCCAACTTTTCCTTCCTCAAAACACTTGTTTCTGTATTTGCAGAATTAAAAAGTTTCTCGACTCTGTTCATCTAATATCTCTCCATTGTCAATGAGAGCTCCAAGTCCTTCATCAAAGGAGAATTTTCATTTTCTAGTTGCAATTCACATATAGATGTCTTTAAATCCTGAATTTTCTTCCTGCTATCTTCAAGCTCAACACTAAATTTTTCACTAGATTTAGCCTCAGCAGCTAAACTAACCTCAATTGCATGTACCTCTTCTACCATGCGTGCCCTCTCATTCTCAAGGTTATTTGCAGTTTCCTTGATCATCTCAAAATTCTCTTTTAAAGCAGAATGGTCTAAATTAGAGAAGTTGCAACATGGGCATCCCTCCCCTTAGAGCTGACATGAAAATTCCCCTTAGACCTGTAGTTTCTATACTTCATGACTTGAGCTCCAAAATATGCCCAAATGATCTTGTGCTTTTCAGGATTGGAAATAGCTGAATCACAATTTTCCCACGCAAAAGCATAAGCCACCTACTTTCTTATCTCATTTTTTTCCATAGTTTTTGTCTGATATAATTTCTTCAACAATCTGTTCATTTTTTCTCGATGTCGAGGCTGGACCATAGAAACTTTGATCTTATTGCTTGGTGCTCCTTGCCAAACCGAGGACCATTGTACATCTTTATATTGTCTTCCAGCTATTTCACTTTCAATGCGAGCTGCAATCCTACACCAGAAAACCCGTGAATATCTATGAATTTTTGCTCCATAACAACTTTGGTCATTGTGAAACGATCGAATTAAAGGATTCGATTAGTAAAGCTTTTCGGAAACAAAGGATTTGAAATCGGGGATCAAAAAAGAGGAAGACGAAAATGGTGGAATTTAAGTGCTTTAGGTGTTTGGTGCTTTCGCGCATACCAGTATCAAATTTGCACCTATATACACATCAAATTATCTTCCCTTAGCTTCTTCATTCAAGCAATTGTTTACATCGTTCTAGCACCTCCATGTATAGGATGGTAGTGCAGCTACTTCAGACATCTATAGATAGATGGATGGATGGATGGACGGACGGACAGAGGGACAGACGGACAAACATACAGACGGAGAAATAAATGATAGTCAATGTAGTGATTGGTGTGGGGTCAAGAGAGCTGCAAATTTCACTCAAATAGCCGTAAATGTTAGACAAATCTGGAGTGTATGGCGTTCATCTTCTAGAGTTCATAACTGACAACACTCATAGATTCTGGGCTCCCTTGGTTCATCAACCCACCTGCTTGTCTCAATTATGAGTTGGTGTGCACCCGTACGAATAGCTACAATCCCTCAACACGTTTTCATAGTCATATGTGCCAATAGATATGCTTGTGGTCCACGAAAGTAATGTCAATTTGGTCCTTGTAATGAATTTCCTTTACCTTTTCCATGTTACCGACATCCTAGAGCTTGACCAAGAAACAAGCATCCATGTATTGTTTCAACCAAGTGAAGTATTCATCGTCACTTTGTAAAAAAGAGGTTCATCGACAGTTCACTTTGATAGCCAAATTTGCTATTTCTCCTTTCTGCAATATTTTAGCCGTTGTTGACCATAACAAGTGTGCATACCAAGTTTAGCAAACATATGCACCCTGTATTTGCCATCATTTTGCAGTAAGGTTCTATTCATACCCGTTGAAGTGGGGAAATCTTGCCTCCTAGGAATAGTAATCTTGACCTCTATTGCAGAGGTTAGACCAATTGGAAACTTATGATAGCTGGGGATTCTAAAGTTAAAACACAATAATACTAAGGCGATTAACTATTCCTCTCAAGCTCAAGTCAAGATTCCAAAATTGTGTTTTATAGAGTCCTCGGGAATATCCACGGGTTGTCTTGTGGTGTTCCAGTTTTAAAGTTTACACTAGAAATTGGTAATTTAAAAACTGTAAATATTAGAGTTTCTTAAAGATATTCATAGAACTCGTTATAGACTTGAAGTCCAAATTAGAAGTGCAATTTTTTATTTCGTAAAGCATTTGAATTTATACATTTTTACCAGAAGAACTTTACACCTTGTTCTTTTTGTCCTCCCTCCCTTATAAAGTACAAAAAAATGGGAGATTCCAGATAAGTATTTCTTTCTTTCATGTCCTTTATTTTTTGATATGATAGTTTCCTTTCTTTTTTGTAATCTCATCATTAAAAAAATAAAAATAACATTTTTAAGTCTATAGCATGATAGGGATCTAGTGTTGGATATAATATTCTAGGTTCCTGCTTGAAAATGAACGGGCATGTGTCTATTAGCTTGAAATTTACTACAATCTATATAAATATCTTCCCTTGTGCTTTCTTTTTTTACTTGATAGTTGTCTATTTCTTTCTTTATCTCTCATCTTTGAGTGTGGAAAAGGATTTTCTTTTGTCTATATAGAGGCAGTCGAGTTGCGAGTTCTAGCATAGCATTCGACGGAATATACTTCAAAGCCATAGTTATGGCAGAAGCTTATTGAGACTGGAACGGAAGTAAAAATAAACAAGAGCTCTGCCTGCCTCAAGGGGTGTCAAGACGGCACCGGCAGTCTTGGCTGTTTCCAGGAGTACGGTGGCCTAAATTCTTAGCCTCATATGGTAGTTTTGGGCTCATATGTCGTTTCCTGATTTCATTCATGTACCTTCTCTTGTTACGTCTGGCCATATTTACATGATGGAGCTTGTTTCTTTGTAATGGCATATCTTTTGTAATAGAGAAAATCCCAGGTGGCCACTTTTTATCCCGAAAAGTGGTAACGGTGTATGGTGAGCTGGTGGTGCGGTGAGAGGCGGAGCCGCGAGCGGCGCCGCCATCAAACTATGCGCTGCCACCACTTTTTGTGGACGAAAAGTGGACACTTGGGATTTTCCCTTACATAAAGGAAGAGACGGTCAGATTTCAGCCACGTGGCCATACTATATAGATTTTTTTTTTCTATTGTCTTTTTCCTTTCTTTTTCTCTGCTGCCGGAGCTATGGCATTGCCAGGCTTTTTCTGTGGCGATGTCCCCGCCGAAGCCAGTTTTCGATGGCGCTTCTAGTTAGGGAGATGCTCCATTGTATTAGCTTGCTGTTGATCCTAATTTCTCTGTGTTTGATGTCAAAAATATGAAGATTTTCAAGATTTAGTTGCTTAACGTTGTTCTTGGCCCTATTTGTGAGGTTCTTGCGAGATTTTTTTCTAGTTTCTACGAGTTTGTGAGTTCTGGACAAGTTTTCACTCAGTTATTGCGAGATTTGTTTGAGTTTATGTGAGATTTGTGAGTTCTAGACGAGTTTTTACTCAGTTCTTGCCGACATTTTCCTCAAGGTTCGTCATGGAGACTATCTTTTTTTTTTTTATCTTGGTCTAATTTTCTTGCAATCGGTACTTTACGCTCCCTATTGCAATCCCTATTGCACACCATTACTGGTTTGCCATTCAATCGCCCAGGGGGTGCAGTTAGAAAAAACCGTAGAAAACATGTGAGTGTACGGGAGGGGGTTTTTTTGGGGCCAAAACCGTACGTAAATATATGGGAGGGGGTTTTTTTTTTCGCTTGAATTCCGTATACATATACAAGAAATATGGTAGGGGTATATGAAAATTGAGGGATATGTTTTTAGAAAAAATCCGTATAAGGGATAATTTTTCTTAACCTGATGCACGCACATGCCATATAGACTTTACATTAGCTGCACCCCCCGGGTTCAATCGGCACTGTATGCTTCAAATAATGGCGACAGAGCTGAAACTGCTGCCTTAAATGATACCTTCCTTGCATATAAATCCTCTGTTCTTGGACTTCTCTGTTTTCTTGTTTTTATTTTTTTTGTATGCTGGTTGTTCTTCCATTTCACTGTAAGTATTTCTTTCTTATCTTATCTTATCTTATCTTATCTTATCTTATCTTTGAATCACCAGGTCATGAGCACAGTTTTTCGTCTGTTGATGCATCTGTTGCAAGGAGCTCGAATTTTGGGGTAAAATGAAGCACAAAAAAAATCTCGACATGGACCTGGGTAGAGCTCTGAAAAGAATGGATGCCCAGCCAAGACATCAGAGATGTTGCTAGAGTTTATATTGGTGACATTGGGCTGCTAGATTTTGTGCCTAAATCATTGAAAAATGATGTTGTGGGCAACCATGTGGTTAGAAGAGCTGTTAATCCTATCACCAAGGTGCTTGGATATTGCTTTGAAGATATGGATAATTTCTGCCAGAATAACCATAAAGAATCTGCCATAGCCAAAACTCTTGCAAAAAATCAGCCTCGTGAGGCAGTCTGTGAAATTGGTTGGGCAGAAGTTCTTTGACATATTGCCTATGTATATAAGAACGTTTTGGAGAATTACAAACAACAACATTTGATGTACTGGACCTTTTTATGGAATGCAATACACTTTTTGAACTGTAATTGTATGTTTTCAAATTTCTGATCATTGTCATCATCTGAAATATGAAGTGACCAATCCAGTTAATATTTCATAATCAATTGTTTTATTACAGGTTTTAAAAATGACCGAAAACCTAAAAAAAAGCTGACCATCTCTTCCTTTATGGAGCTTGGAACAACACTATGGGCTCGTATTTTCCTTTTATTCACAATGATTCCTCGGATTTTGTACATTTCTTGAAACTCTCAGCTATGCCTCCAAAGATGGGAGGCAAATTACCCAGGGTTTTGGATTTCTGGTGAAGGACTGGGCAATGAATGTTTAATGGCTACATTTTGAGTAATTGTTGAGGGTAAGCGACACATTTTGTGGCTTTGATGGTTCTACCTAAGAATTATGAGGATGGAACCGAACCAAAGGACCAGCCATATGCTGACAAAAAGGAGTTACAAGTTATAGCAACTAAGCTTGTGAGTTGGGACTCTAATAAGGCCATTGTTTGTATGCAAAGAATCATTGTGAGGGCACCTTCATGGCCCTCAGGCTGCTAGCTACAGCAAGAGGAAGGAATGTGAATAATCTATTTTTGTGTAGTTACATTCTGCTTCCTTAGCTTGGTTGAAGATGTGATGTAAATATAGCACTGTGGCAATCATGCCGTGAAAAACGTGATATGCGTTTGGAACCATTGTCATGTAATAATATGATGTGAATAATTTGATACATGTTTTCAACCATTGGGGTTTCATTAATATTGTTTGCACCGTTGAATTTTGTTAGAAAAATTTGCGGTCGTTGATTTGGCACAACTACAGATCAATGGCCACGAACAAAAGATACAAATAAACCCATTAAGGGTGGTTTCAAAGAACCATGCGATAAAATGAATGCTACAATTTTTTGTGGAACCTACATAAATCTACTACCTCATTAGAAGTGAGAAATGGGACTCACAAATTCTTTGTTATAGATAAGGGCAAATTTTAAAAATGCCCCTAATTTTTTGCAAAATTGCAAAAAAGCCCCTGTTTTAGGGTATTTTTTGTTAGGGTATTTTTTGTTAAATGACCATAACATTTTTCTAGTGATCCAAATAAGAATGTGCCTAGATGAGGATGTTATCATCTCATCAAAGCTAAAATCATCAAAAATTGTTTGTATCTAAGATTTAATATAGCTTGTGATTCCAAACTCCGCTTCAGATGATTTTAGCTTTAATAGGAAGATAACATTCTCGTCTATAATTCATTTGAAGGGCACGTACTTATTTGGATCATCAAAAAAAAGTTATGGTCATTTTAACAAAAATAGCCCTAAAACAGAAACATTTTCGCAATTTTGCAAAAAATTAGAGGCATTTTTTAAATTTTCCCTATAGATAATGTGCTACGCTAAGCAATTTCGTTTGATAAAAGGCCTGGCGAGACGATGGAATTGCCTGCCCTAGCACATTTTCCAGCCTAATGATTGGGGGCAAGAGGCTAACTAGCTTACTGCAGCAGTAGCAAACATGGCTCTTGAAGAGTTCAGCCATTATCCCATATAACCTGGGTGAAAGAGCCTCTGCTTGATACTTTGTATCTCATTTGTGTAGCTAGTGAAACTAAAATACGCGCTTTGTTTAGGATGGCCATGAGATTCATTATCCCAAAAAAAGGAACAAAGATGGCTCGCAAACTCTGGATTTGGCTGAATTTTTTTTTGTCACAACAAGAACTTAATTTAAATGGCAATGAACATCTCAAGAATCAAATGAAGTAGGAGAGCTTAGTGATTACTGATTGCCTCGATTTGAACACAGAAAGAAAATTGTTTTAGACAATACTCATCATGCTCTGAAATGTATTGTCTTAGTGTTAGATCCGGGCGCTACATGGGGGTTCAGGACATACAGATGATACTCTACATTTAAAGCTCTGCTCCATCTAAAAGATGTACAAAATTTGAACATAGCATAGGGCATATTTACATCAACAGTAAAACATTACACTCTTGACATTCTCTTTTACAGCTGGCAGTGGTCTCACTCCTGTCCTCCCAGTGCGAGAGCCTGAACTACCTGTAGTTGTGCTTTTTCCAGATGGGTCTACGCCACTAGTAAGAGATCCACTATCAGACGTCTCTGGTTCCATGTAAAATCTTGCTCTGAAAGCAGCTAGATGAGCATAGTATGCAGGAGGCACTGTAGATTGGAAAGCATAGTCAGCTTACACATCACATGCTTTTAAAAGCACTCAAAAAGAAGAGGTAGATATCTTACCTATAGAAACAGATCTAGTACACCGTGCGTATCTGAAACGAAAAACGGGTCAAAGTTCAATTGTGTGATATACTATTCATAGGTTATTTCTATTTTCATAAAAAAGCCCAATGCTTACGTGTAACAGAGGTTGTTGGTTAGCAGCTGCAAACCATCAGCTGTAAATTTATTTTCATCCCAAAGGACATGGTAATGT
>JAANSK020258963.1:0-12546 GCA_011763485.2 Isoetes engelmannii | reverse complement strand
CTCCTAGTTGAGACTTCATGGATGTTATAAATATTATCAAAAGGGATACTATGTATCTATGAGATATATGACAATTGGGTGTAATCTTGGGATATATAAATACAAGTTTATTTTCTCTCAGTTAAAGGATAAAGATTATATTCTTTACCATATTCTTGGGCATAGTTGCATTGCATAAATTCATGGTCCACCAAAGCTTGCATTAAATAAGAATGTCATGAATACCAATGGTCAAGTATGATGGGATATCTAGTTACCGTAAGGCTAACTGGCCAGGCCCGTCACATAAACTCAGAAAAACACAATAACATTCAATAAAATTACCTTCAAGGCAAGATTCGAAACTCCAGATGCTATTCCACACCTCCAGACGCCGGATTTACCAAAAAAGCTCAAGAAACCTCTGTTTATCATGATCTTTAGCCAATCTTGCGAAAATAAACCAACCTTTTACGAATCCCTCGAAAAAGCATTGCAAAAACATGCCTAAAGCTACCACAATGCCTATTCTAACCTCAAACTAGCCTAGAAGGCAATAGCGCCATCATTCCGGCACCATAGCCGCAGCCATAGCTTGGGCCACAGGCTGGATCATACAGAATGTGGACCTTTGCACCAAGTGTGTTGGTGGTTGGCAACCTTCTTTCCCAAATCAACTCCTTTACACATAGTAGCAGCTGCATATTCTGCTTCAGCGCTTGACATTGCTATTGAACTTTGTTTCTTGGATTTCCATGCAATTGGTCCTCCTCCTAATATCATGACATAACCTGAGGTCGAATTTCTCGTGTCCCAATCACCTCCCCAATCAGCATCACAATATGATTTCAGTTCTAAATCTTCATTAGAGGTTTCATCAGGTCTGATAAGGGCCTTACGAGCGTGAAAAACGTTCAGCAAATCGCGTGGCCAGCATGTACAGGGTTTTTTAAGCCGGGCCTGGAGCTCCGTTCCACGTGTCATTCATATGCAGGTTCGGCAAACTTCGAAGCTTTTCGAGTTTTAGGTTCAGTGGGGTGGGGGGAACCATTGCCGCCGTTTAATTTTTGTATTTTCTATTTTTCTATAAATACCCGGTCTTTCTCTTTCGCGCGCCTCGCATCTCGCCCAAGCTCTGCTCCCAAGTATTCTTCACAAGCTCCTGCTGCATTTGCTGTTTGTTTGATGTTTCTTAGCCTTCTATTGTGCTTTCCGATGGCGATCGCTTCAATCACGGTCGAAAATGATTGGGGATGCTTTAATGTTTTTGTTGGCAGCTTCATTACTCTGCAGCCCTCTTCTCGGGGTGAACATCGGGTCAAGCGCAGTAGGAGGAATGATCTTTCTGCTCATTGGAAGGCCATAGTCGTCGGCTTCGAGTGTAGAAGAGAGATGTATGTGCAGGTTAAGCATTTCTACACCCCATTTGATATGGCGAGAGAGAAAATCCAATCTCGCCGAACTTTTCCTGAACTGCAGTCGAATTGTGAGTGTATTTCCTGTGTTTCCTCTCTTATGCTATAATATTTGGTAATCTAATTTTATTCTTTTGCTCCCAGGGCCTTGTCTTTCGGATGTGCAGGACCTAGAGCCATCGAGCTCCATAACAAGCATGTTGCATTGTTTTCATTATGAAATTGGATCTCTACTCTTTGAAGGACAGACAACGGTACAGCTCAGAAGAAAAGAGGTTTGGTTTTGGCGCTATGAATACTATCCTCAGAAGAGCAAGATAGTCGAAGTACCTTTGCCTCCTCTCTCTCAACTTTACTCCCAGCCGCTTGATAGCACAACAATTTTCCTGGCGAAAACAAAGCTGACATAAGAAATATCGACTGCACTGAAAGAAAAGGGTGGAGTATGTGGGCATGTTAAGGTAAATATAGCTATAAACATGTTCATAGCTTTATTTAAGGACGTTGAGGTTGTGAAGAAAACTTCCAAGATGTATACAATGAATGCTTCTGAGCTTTTATTTAGACAAGATTTTCTGTGAAGGTTGGTCCAGCAGAATACACGAGTCTACCGAGAATGTCGAATGTAGAATCAAGAAGAAGAGCACAAGAATGAGATACTGCATTCGAAAGCAAACTCTGTACATTACATTCAAGTACAGAAGATGGAGGCATGTCAAGAAAGGAGCCAAGTGGATTTGGGTTTCTGTGGAGCAAGATGATGCTGATGGAACACACTTTGAAGTCATAGATATCAGCATTCTGAAGGATGGTCATCCATACAAGAGCTTTAGAGTTGAATCACAATGGACACTGTTTGATGTTAGAAGAATGTTAGAGGCAGAGTGTGACCTCAATGTTTTCTACTTTTTATTAAATGATGTAAAAGTCGGAAAAAGACAAGAAGATCTACATAAGACAAAAGATCATTGTTTGCCACCAATACTTCTTTCTGTAAATGATAATATATAAGGGAATACTTGGATGCATTGGGTTCAAATCCCATGGTAATTGAATGTCAATAAATTGTTTTCTGGATCTATCTAGCCTCACAGTAGCCACGGTGCGAAATAGGCCCTAGCACAAGATGTGGAAGGCCTGTTTTCGCACCGTAGCCACGGTACAAAATTGCCTATAGCACAAAATGTGCAAGGGTCGTTTTCGCACTGTGTACGGTGCAAAAATATCCTTGGCATAACCTAATGGGGTGTTCCTTTCGCACTGTTTTTACATCATCATTTGCTCTGCATGTCAAACCGCTATTAAGGCGCTCGTCTTTTAAATATCATAGAACAAGGCACTGGGCAGAGAGAATGGCAAAGGACAGATCAGATAAGGCCTGGGAGTTGGTTAGCGCATGGTATGACGGAATAGTCGAGAAAGAAAGGAAATACCGTCAAGATCATCTAGAGGAGTTCCAGGAGGAAGCTAAAGACCCTGTAGATACCGGTGTACAATAATTTGTGTTTGACAGTGAACTTTATGGGGGAATGCAACAGGAACAATGATGCATATGTGAGCATCCTTGATAGCTTCATGGGTAGAGCTTGATCAGGCGTGAAACAGTGTCCAGTTATTGGATCGCCTTCCATGAGCATGCAGGCATTGCTGAAGATGTTTCCTAAGGAGGATCAAGACCGGATTATGAGGTATTTCGAAAGGCATCCTCCAGAACTGTGCAGGAAAGAAGGCAAAGAAAGTTTTTACGGGCTGGATATCATATTAAGCACATACATGATTTACAGTAAGACACCCCAAATTGAAGCGTCCTCCTCGAATGTGCAGATTGCTCAGACAGAACGTCCCCTCTCACCAGTGGAGGAGGAGATAATCCTGAGGAAGAGAAGATCATGCTGGAGAATGAAGATACTGAGGTGGTTTTGGAAGAGGTGGTCAGTGAGAAGCAACTGTCCACTTGGGGGTTATCTGAAGCACATCCCATCCACATAGGTGGAAAACCATACTTATTGATGCCTGATATATCTTATGTGACTGGGATGAGAGAGGACGACGTACTAGGTCAGGTTTATGCCCATGTTGTAGGCCTGGATGGACTTATAGACTTTAAAACAGATGTTCCCAGACCTATGTTAGAGACTATTACTTATGATGGATCTTCCATCCTTCTAGAAGACGCGTTTGATATAGTCCTGCAGCAAGCTGAAGCAGGGTATGAGGAAGTGAGAGATGTCCCATTTGAAGGTCATAGCTCTTCAAAGAGCACTTTTGAGCTTACATTTCATGAGGACACTAGGAAATCTTTCCCTATAGCAATCCCATATGTTCTTGAACGTGATAAGACAGAGGTATTCACTTGCTTTTGATTTTTTCTTCCATTCCTCTATTCTGATGCTCGATTGTGCAGGAAATATTTGTTGATGACTTACTGTGCAAGTCACCCTGGGACGGGATGCCAGTATTGCACATTACATGGGCTACCTTCACAAGAGGGAAATTGTTGTGTTTCACAACAAATATAGTCCATCTGGAGCAGAGGAGGTCCTGAAGCTGAAAGCTCTGTCTCTAGCTAGCAACCATGTTCTCCTGGCTGTGAACTATGACAGAGTTGTAGTTGTGGATAGAGATATAGCTATGTACGTCTTCGGAGGTTTCAACATGCATTATGTCCTTGCAAACAAAGCAGTACTAGGTTTGAGCGGGGTGGACAAGGAAACACTATGGTTGCCTTGTGCTCAAAAGGAGCCTGACATATTGTATCTTTTAGGTTCCATTGGAGCTGGAGTGAAGGAAGATGACTTAGAAGCATTCGACCAGAACAATCCTGGCCCAGAGGCCAAGAAAAAGAAATGTACCTAATTTAATTTTATGTTAATTGAAGACCTTTTTTTGTGTGAACTCTTGTTATTTATGTATTCCCTTGGAAAAAGATGGCGAGCGTAGCCACGGTGCGAAAACACCCTTCGCACATTTTGTGGTGGGGCCTATTTCGCACAGTGGCGACGGTGAGCTATTTATTACTTTGAAAGAACTGGTTCTTCCAAGCAAATCGATCAGGGTGAACTACTCCACCGGATAATATATACTCTGATTTCATCTTAGTTTTATAGGCAAGCCTCCAGACTGTATGCAGTCGGCATTTCGGTGGAGGCTCGCGTGTAGCGGTCGATTAGCTTCCCTCCCTTCGATCTCGATTCTACCAAATATAAACACCACCGATCATGGAAATGATATATCCCACATTTATGCAATGGTTAAATGAACCCTAATGAACCATTGCAATATTAATATTACCACATCCTCTAACTTGCAACCATGGTAACTTAAACTGCTTGGATCTTCCATGACCATTAGGTCTATCACCATGAATCAATTCATGGTGATATCATGCAGTCTTGGACAAGATGATAATGTCCACTGCTTCACTAATATGAACATGATGAAATGTTCATGATATTAATCTTTTGCAAACTTTCTAGTCATGCAAACCAAGAATGTGATGACCATAAATTATTTGCATTTCCATCATTCCTCCTTCATCACATTCCCTTCTGTAACATTTAGACCTTTTCTAAAATTCACAAACTTAATTTCTGGCAAGGCTTTTGTTAGAACATCTGCAACTTGATCTGTTGTGTTCACATACTACATTTGGATGTATCCTTTGACTGCTAAATCACGTATGAAATGGATGTTCAGCTCAATATGCTTGGTACGTTCATGTTGCACTGGATTTCTTGCTATAGCTATGTTGCTTTGGCTGTCTGAAAAAATGATTGTTGGTGCCTCTTGTTTGCAACCTAGTTCTTCTAGAAGTCTCCTTAGCCATGTTATTTCTTTGGACACTAAGGATGATGCTGAGTATTTAGCCTCTGCAGAGGACATTGCTATTGCTGACTGTTTCTTGCTTCTCCATGCAATTGGTCCACCACCTAGAAATATGACATAACCTGAAGTTGGTTTCCTAGTAGCCAAATCTCCTTCCCAGTCTGCATCACTGAATGCATTCAATGTCATGTTGCCCATGCAATAAGTAATGCCATAATGTTGTGTCCCCTTTAAATATTTCAAAACACGTTTACCTGCTTGCCAATGGTCCTTGGTTGGATTATGGCATCTTCTTCTTAACACATTGACAATGTATGAAATATCAGGTCGAGTGTTGTTGGCAAGGTAAAGCAAACATCCTATTAATGCTCTGTATGGTGTCAATTTCATTTCCTTGCTTTCTTCCTCTGAGATTTCATTCTCTGCAGTTAGTCTATGACCTATTACTGTAGGAGTTTTGCTTGGATGAGCCTCTTCTAGATTGAACCTTTTGAGCATGTTCCCTATATGTTTTGATTGTTTGAGCCTTAAGATACCTTCAGCTCTATCTCTCTCAACTTCTATGCCTAAAAAATGCCTGAGTTCTCCCATGTCTGACAGACTAAATCTTGCTTTCAGAATTTTCGTGCATGCACTTAGGCATTTAATGCTATTTGCTGCCATTATAACGTATAGAGCTATTATGCAGAAGCCATCTTCTAGTTTAAATCTATATAAGTTACCATCATTTTGAGCTTTTCAAAACCTTGCTCCCTTAGATATGTATCCATGCAATTGTACCATTCCCTTGGGGATTGTTTTAAGCCATAAACCACTTTGCTTAGCTTCCACACTTTGTTTTTGTCTTCTTCAAATCCAGGTGGCTGTTTCATGAAAACTTTCTCCTCTAAGTTAGAATTTAAAAATGCAGTCTTGACATCCATAAGATGTAATTCCAAGCTTGACATTCCATATGATGTATTTGCCAAGCTTAATAGCAGTCTCAAGCTTGTCAATTTGACAATAGGTGAGTAAGTCTCGTCATAATCCTTCCCTTTCTTTTGGGTGTACCCCTGAGCAATTAATCTTGCTTTGTACCTCTTGTCTCCATCTGGACCTGTTTTAATCTTGAAGAGCCATTTGCTCCCTATGACATTAACACTGTTAGGCATGTCAACAATCTGATAAGTATCAGTCTTTTTGAAAGACTCAAGTTCCTCCTTCATAGCATTTACCCACTTATCTTTGTCTACACCATTTAGTGCTTCTTCCACTGAAGTAGGTATAATTACATCATCCATTAGAGCTAGGATTTGCTCGAAGTCATGACTGTCAGCTGCCAATCTTCTACTTTTCCATGTTTCAGTCCTTCCATATGCACCTGCATCTAGGTTTATATCTTCTTGCAGTCTTTGTAACTGTGTTTTTCTCCTTCTATGCATCATTTGTCCTTCATTTGGTCCTTGTGCATGCTCTGGTATTTCATGTTCAATTTCATTGTGCTCTTGACTTTCCCTGTCTGCAGTGGCTGTTACATGTTCATCCTCCCTGCTATGAATATCTTCATCATCTATATCCATGAATATCTTCATCATCTATATCCACACCATCATTGAACTGTACTTTCCTTTGGGCCTTATCTTGTCTTACTGGCTGCTTTGTGACTTCGTTTCTATCCTTATAAAGTATGTTCTCATCGAAATAAACATCTCTACTAATCACTATTTGTTTGGTCTGTGGAACCAACACTTTGTATCCCTTGGACTCTGTGTCATAACCCATAAGGTAGCCAATTTCAGCCTTGTCATCTAGTTTTGATCTTAGCTCATCAGGTACATATGAATAAGCAAGAAAACCATATGCTTTGAACCTGTCATATTCTAAATCTCTGTCAGCATTGTTCCAAACATTTTCAGGTACTTTACCTGTAAGAATAGCTGTTGGAAGTTTATTTTGAATCATGATGGCAGTCAAGAGTTTCCCACAGGTAGTTTGACAGGCCACTCTGCTTGAGCATACTCCTTACAGCATCCATCAGAGTTCTACTTTCCTCTCTGCAACTCCATTTTGCTGGGGTGTGTACCTGCAAGTCAATTTCCTTTTAATGCCATTAGTAATGCAATAATCCTTGAATTTGTGTGCTAAATTTTCTCCTCCACGGTCTGACCTTATACAAAGAGCTCTGATACCAATGTGAGAAATATAAGCAGGTTATTTAATGACTCAACAAGTAATGTTCATTCTCCAAAACAACTCCACACACAATTAGAACTTGTGCATTGACAATAAAAACACTCAAGTATGATTGAGTAATCAATACGAGAAATGATCACTTTTCTCTAGTTCAATGCATTGCAATTACAACTCCCATAGAGTGAATATTATCAGTGTAAGAAAATAATGAATTAGGACCATTGGAAATTTCTACTGTAGCAATGGTACTCCAGTAATCACTGTAGCTACAAACATCGACCTAACTAGGTCACATTACCAATACTTTGAATGAACTGGTCCTTCCAAGCAAATCGATCAGGGTGAACTACTCCACCGGATAATATATATTATGATTTCATCTTAGTTTTATAGGCAAGCCTCCAGACTGTATGCAGTCGGCATTTCGGTGGAGGCTCGCGTGTAGCAGTCGATTAGCTTCCCTCCCTTCGACCTCGGTTTTACCAAATATAAACACCATAGATCGTGGAGTTGATATATCCCACATTCGTGCAATGGTTAAATGAATCCTAATGAACCATTGCAATATTAATATTACCACATCCTCTAACTTGCAACCATGGTAACTTGAACTGCTTGGATCTTCCATGACCATTAGGTCTATCACCATGAATCAATTCATGGTGATATCATGCAGTCTTGGACAAGATGACAATGTCCAATGCTTCACTAACATGAACAAGATGAAATGTTCATGATATTAATCTTTTGCAAACTTTCTAGTCATGCAAACCAAGAATATAAAGACCATGAAGTATTTGCATTTCCATCATGCTTATGGGGAGTCTCCTGTGGTCCCATGCCTTGCAAGCTTATGGCCCTTGATTCTGCTTCAGACACTATGCGCGGGTTGATAGCTTTGACCAGCTTCTTTATCTCCTCATTGAGGCCCTCAATGTAGCCATCTACTGCATTTCTCTCCCTGATCTTCGGCATATAGAGTCTCGGCCTCATGAACTCTTCGGTGTATTTTTGTACCGTCTTATTCCCCTATTGCAATCTGTGGAATGACTGCATCATGTGTGATTTGCGTTCTCTTGGGACGTAGTGTCTCTTGAAGGCTTTTGCAAACTTCTTAAACTTACAGCTGTCCCTGCTTAATCCATGGGCTTTAGCATAGCCCTTCCACCAGATTTTGACCGCTCCTTTCAAGTTGGTCGTAGCGACCCTCCCTCTGTCCTTGTACTTCATGTCGTAAGCATTTTCATACTCAAGCATTTCATCCAACCATGCCTCTGCCTCAAGACCTGACCTGTTCTCTCCCAAAAACTGTTCCAACTTGCAGAACTTCCAAATGTTGCGCAATGCTGAATCCACTTTCTTCTGATAGTCGTTGGTTCTATCATTCCTCGGCCTATTGTTACCTGCCCGGTCATTCCTTTCTGGCTCACTATGTTCTTCCCTCTTCGACTCAGAGTCAGTGTCCGACGTTTCGGTGGGAGTTTCGATAGAAGGGGATCTTCTCCTGCTTCTTTTCTTCTCCTTATCCCTAGGCTGGGGAGGTTGCTGGGGTACTTGGACGTTCTGGTCTTGTGGCTGAGCAATTGTTTGGGCCAACAATGCTTTGATCTCCTGGATGTCTGATCTTATTTGAGACATCTTGATAGTGTTCCTGCGTTTGCAGTCCTACTTCTTCGAACAAATTCTAGGGTTGGAATTTCCTTTTGGTCACGTTCATCAATTGGGTGGCCGTTGAGTTCAAACTTTCTTGGCACTTTTGCTGCATCACCACATTTTACACCTGTCCTAAGTTACTTGTTGTGTTTGTAAGGACATTGAGGTTATTTCTTAGTACTTTGAATACACTTAGAAAAACACAAACTTCATATTCATATTATATATATATATATATCCGCAATATAAAATACAATGCATATGTCAATCTACTGATCCATGTGTGAAGATTGATCTTCCAGAAATTTCTTCACTTGGGCCATGCCGACCCTGCGTCCTGAGTTCCTGAGGACGTGGCGGGACGAGCCTCTCCGAATTGCAGATACCAATTCCTCCACTCTTTTGAAGGTGGTGAGAGCCGGCGTGACCGCTAGCCTTCCTTGCCGTAAGTGGGAGGCGGCAAAGTCGAAGATGCTCAAGGCTATGAAGCGCTTCACTAATATGACGTGATCAGTTTGGTGTTGTAGCCTGGCATGTCTTTCGAAACCAATGAGACTGATTAGCAGCGCTATGGCTTCATCGGCTCTTGGACTGAAGTCCTTATGTATCACTATAATTCTCCCATCAAGCAGGCGAGGCAAGTAATATCTTAATGCATTTGCCCTTTGTCGTAGATCAGCTTGGGCTCCGGTTGTCTCTCTGTGTCTGGATGAGTACTCATCAGTCGGTATGGTCATCATGTGTTCGTAGTCGGCTAATATTGAGCGCCTGCTGCTCAAGCTGATTGATCGTCTGACTTTTGTTGAAGAGGATGCTACTGAAAGGGGGTATGGGCTGCAAGATAGTTGTTCTTTTGCTTCTAATCCCCATTCTCTCCTGAAGCGCGACGAACTCCTCTTCTGTCAGGGGTCTTTGGTTGGGATCATGCTTCTGACTCTGCCATAGGCTTCAATGTCAGAGATGGTATTGCCCCCGTAGGTTTCATATTCTCAGACGTTGACTGGGAAATCTTGGACTTCTCTGTCGATGAAGGCATACAAGTCATTATCTTGCTGAAGAAGTTGTAGTAGCTCATCATACGGTAGTCTCTGTCCCAGCACTCTGGAAAATTCTTGATGTTGTTGAGGATCAAGTACTCCTGACCTTCGACAATGATTGGGCCTAGGCTTGTGATGTCGAGGTCGAGTGGCGGTGCTACTCGAAGGGTCTAGAGGTCTTGGTCGAACCCTTTCGATGGTTCTCTCTGCTTCCCAACATTCTTCCTCTAGGTCTCCTTCAACTGCATCTTCTACGTCTTCGTCATCTTCATCGTCTTGTACATCTTGCACTTGAACTGACTCCTGTGGTTGTCCATAATGTAGGAGAAGACGTGCTTCTGCCATGGAGTCTATGGGCTAGACATTCATGGGCTGAATTGAGGGTTCACCTATGATTGTCTCTGCCTTGTAGTAGAGGTATATGGAAAGGGCTGCATTGTAGGAGAAGTATCTCCTCCTATTGGAAGTGGTGCACATATAGCTAGGCATTCTACGTGCTCTGTCGGTTATCTTACCTTTAATGCCTTGGGCATAGCTTAGAGATTGCTCTATGATGAGACTGGGCATAAAGTATCCTATGCAAGGTGGAAATGCTTGCAAGTGGAGTCCTACTTTGTCTTGAAATTCATTGAGGATATGCTGGCAGAAGGGCTTGGCTGCTACGGTGGCTGGCAAATCAAATTCCTTCTGAAAGACAGCGATAGACCTGGTTGAAGTTTGCTTGAGCTACATGAGGTGAGGCACTATACCATGCAGTGAAGGTCCTGGAGCCATGCTGAAGACTGAGCTGGGGATGACAAATAGATCTTGAAGCACCTAAGGAACTTGCGAAATCGCTTTGGGAGCAGGAGCAAGTGACAATGTACAAATGAGGGGGTTTATGCTTGTATTTATATACAAACCCTAATTTTCAAAATTTTCAGGTTTGTTCAAGTTGACCTATTTGGGGTGTTGATAGACACTCTTGGAACTATTTGATATGCTGAGCATGATTAGGACTGTTTTATGATCCAAATCCAACAATTTTCATGTGATTTGGAGTTGGAATGGTCAAGTTATAATAGTTCAAAGTTTGAGGTGGGTTAGGGTGCGCCAGAAGGTCATAGAAATTGTCTAATGGTGCTCTCGCGCACGCTAACCCATGGCATTTTCCTACTCTACAGAGGCTAATAAGTTTAGGTAGGCCCTTACTTTTTGGATTGGATAGATATTTCTAGGTCAAACATAGGGTGCGCTAGAAAGGCATTAGAAATTTTCTAATGGTGTTATGGCGCACGCTAACCCATCTGGGGTCTAATTTGGTCACTTTTTGTCCAAATTTTGCAAAATAAACTATGCATACCTCTAGATTAACCTGTTGACACTGAGATTAACACAACAAAACTTGTATTAATAGAACTTTGTAGTACAAATTTTTTCAAAATTCAATACCTATCCTTTTTCTTAATAAAACTAGACAGCTAGATCCTTAGGCATCAAGGTTACTCGTCTAGCATGTGATGCACAAGTAAAAAGTCTTCAAAGTGCTGAACAATCTCCATCTCGGCTGCTTCTCGCAAGGCTAACAGCATGTCTCCAGTAACTCTATAGTCTGTTAGGTATGGGTTAATTATTTCTCGAACTAACCTCGCGAAGGCGGCCCTAGGAATAAAAAAGCCAACACTTTTCTGAAAGTGCCGTATCTCCATATCCTTGGAGAACACGAAGCCCTGCTTCCTCTTCGTTGGCCTCTTGGGAGCCCGCTTGGGAGGCTTTGGTTTCTCGGGCAGGGGCTTCAATTCCGTCTGCTGCTTTGTCGACTTCCCTCCCTGTATGAACTTGACCCTGTGCTGGTCATAATACTTCTTATAGGTGTCATAAATTTTCATGTATGCCTTGTACTTTTGCACCTTGGCCCTGTATTCTCATTCTTGACGCATAAGGTATGATTCCTTCTGTCTTCAACAGTTTCTTCCCTTTTTCAGGAATGGGGTCCTGCTGGGGGTATGGTGGTACCTCATCCTGCCCTGTGACGGCCTGTTCTTCACTCGAAGCGTCAAGTTGAAGTTCTTCCTCTGACTCTTCGGTTTCATCCTTGTCACGGAACCGGTGGCCTCTTCCATTCGACGACTTCGGCATAATTGTTTGGGGTCTGGGTCCGGGAACTGCTAAGAGGCAGGACTCTGTGAGGACTATTGCACCAAACAGCAGCTCCTGTCGAAGTGATTGTCACGCGGGATTTTGATGCAAACTAAGCAAAACAAGAAAGCAGGGGAAAAACACCAAGGAAAGAATTGAGTCAATCGACGAAACCGCTTTATTGATGAACAAAGGCACAAATGTGCTACAAACAGGCTCGCAACCAAGGCAGAGCACCTGAACAAGAAGCAACCACAAAATTGGGCTAATTTGTCTAAACTACTAGCCCTCAAAACATAGTATATATAGTACAATGGCCTCAGGCCCAAAATAGTGCGGAGCTAACC
>JAANSK020258952.1:0-12547 GCA_011763485.2 Isoetes engelmannii | reverse complement strand
GTGCTTTTTGTATCCGTGTGATGATCATCCTTTGTACATACCAGTATAATACTTGAATACTGCGTATGATCATCACATGCGGCACATGCAAAGCATGCATGCTCATCTTGCACGAGAATCTCGATTCGCTATTCGAATTGATGGGATCACCCTTACAACTTCATCATGCAGAATATATTTCATGTGTTATTAGAAGCATATTATAAGCTTTCAAAGTCTTAATTGTATCGCGGCTCTTATTCCCAAGGGGTTTTTTTTTTTATTGAAGGGCGTCAGTCTATTCATCGTCACCTCATGAATACATTCTACTTCACTTTATTCTACATATCACATGGAAGCCAATCCACTACTTAGGCACCATATGCTAGGAGCTGCTTTGCATGTTATTATCCATTATATATGGCAGGTTTAAGGTCTCTACCACAGGACCAATTGATCATACTTGAACCCAAGGTTTGACATGTTGGGACATTTATGAACTACTATATGGCTTATCAATGGGTCCTATAGGTCGATTGACATCCGCGGATGACAAAAAACATTCAAATCGACTCAACTCAATTCAATTCAATTCAATAACATCTTAGAACATGCCTACCTTTTAATATCATTGATCTTTTCTAAATTTATATACCACAGAAAGGCATACAGGCAGATTCCATTTTCGCACTCAGACAACCACATTACAAGGTTTTGAAGTCTTAGTTAGGTGGTGATTCTAACTTCAAGAGAGTTTAAATTTTCTGACAAATAGCTCCTAAAGTCCGAAAGCGCCGGGCAGTAACGTCACTAGTATTCCTAATTAATCCTTACATATAATGGTTTCTTTCTATTTCCAATTATATATCATTGAACACATTATACTTTTGTATGCACATTAAAAGCAAGACATACATGTTCGGCGGTCAAAGATTAACTGGTTGGTTTAATCAACTGCCACCATATAAGTCTCGCATTCGAGTCCTTACGTGGACATTAAAACCAGTATCCTATTATGTTGTATTTCTAAATCGGATGTTGGCACATGGGCTTGCCTTGTTATTTCGTGTAACTTTCAACCTCCGGCTATAGCCAAAACTTCATATTAATCGTCAAGACCACGTGGAGAACAATGTGGTATGGCTCCATAATCACTCCAATGCCTGTGGTGTATTTTATGCTGCTCTAAAGTGGGACCTCTACTACTCTAGATGTGCCTCTTTAGTATCTCTTTATCTTCAGCATGTTACTAAAAGCTTCATGCCACAATTGTGTTGCCGCAAGAACTTCCATGCAAAGTTGCAACTGCTTGAATACATTCAGCTCCTTTACCAGCTGCACTAGAGACTTTCTAATCGTGTACACAGTTTTTGGTTTTTACCATTGTTGTAGTATTGCCAAGAAGGCAATCACATAGTATTTTCAAGATAAACACGGCAACCTTCTCGACAAATTTTTATGCAATAATTGATGTATTCGCTCAACTTTTGATTGATTCTCGCCCATAATTTGGAATATTATGGGAGCATCCTAACATTTGTTCAGTGAGCATTTTTTTTTGAGATATTTTATTATGTCCATGTTATGACATTCAATTCCAATTGTATAAATGATTGCAAGCAATTGTTTTCGCGAAGATATCCATGATTGGTCATGAAAAGCTCACTTGTTTCGAGATTTTGTAGAGCATGTTTTACTTTATGATTCTGAAGTGTGGGGGCCTGCCATGAGTGCCAGTGTTTCAGAGATTTGGAACGGGCGCAAAGTCCTTTCTTACTTACACTCGGAGTCAAAACTACGGTGCCCTATGCTATTGTTTTGCTAGAGGCAGGTTTTTTACCTTTTCAACATTCTGCCATGAAGTGCCATCTCCATTATATCAGCAAGGTGAATCACATGGATGATGATAGATGCCCTCTTCTCGTGCTTGTCATGGCTGAATTTCCTCAGCGCTTGAAACGATGTTGGAAAGAGCATTGTAATGCATGGTTTGCTCGCTGGTCTGTGCAACATGCATGGTGCTTGCTAATTCTGATCCTGAGCTTTCGGAACAATATTCGCTGGTCTTTTTTCTCAAAAGATATGGGATGCAGTTCCCTTGGCTCAAGTTAAACCTGGTCACTACCATGCACCAGGCCACAAGCTTACTTGCTTGATTCCTTGTCTAGGAAAAGCCCTGTAGCTATTGCATCCATTCGCACTATGTCTCACAAGCTCCGAATTGAGACAGGTAGATGGGAGCAGTCGCAATGGCCACGAGAAGCAGGATTATGTGCATGTTGCCAGTTATATGTTATTGAAGATGAACATCATATTTTTCTGAGATGTCTTGCTTTTGAGATGTTCAGGAATCACTATTTGAGCTTGGCATTTCATTCCACGCTCCTACAACTTCTCAAAGCACCATATGTATATGGCTTGGTATTATATATACTTGAGGTTCTAGATGAGCGTCTTCAATTGCTGAGCCCTTAGTAGTCCTGATCTACTTATTTTTCTTTATTGTCTAATCTCATCATTACGGCAAAGGTTTTTTCCCTTGAAAACCTTTCGAGGCAGGGGTTTTTTAATCCTAGTAGTAATGGTTGTACTAGCCCATTGTATGGGTCCCATGACCTCTTGGACTTCGTGGACGTTAAGAAAATCTATTAATATTCTATTCTTTCCACGTATACTGGCTTTGGATGCATTAATGTGACAGAACTTTTCAGCCCCCCATATTTGAATCTGCTCCATAGATATAACGCAAAAGGGCTTGATTCTACGAGGGTCATTTTTCAGCAACATTACCCTCATCTGCAGTTGATTACAACAAGCCAGAGCACCAAAGCGAGTTGGCTCGAGTCCTGCATGCAAAGCAACCAATACCAAAAAATACCTAACCTATACTATTCAAGTACATACCAAGCAAAATCATAGAGACAACCATGCAAAATAAATAAGAGCGGGGAAACGGTATATGTGTGATCTATAAATACGTCCTTCGTACAGAGAAATAAATAGAGTTCCAAATCATATAGGAACCATCACAAAAAGGTCATATAAATATACGTTTTATGTGACGAACCATTTTTTGTGATATGTAGGCACTTGAGGCATTATGTTAGTAATTTTCAGTCCTACGAGTATAAACTTCACATTACCTCGTGGAAATAGAAAATTTCGATATCATGTGCTTGTGCATGCACTTTGAAGCAGCATGCATCGTAACATACGGTGTTCTAGTCAAAATTCAGCTGTTTCTTTAGGCGTGTGTTTCAATAAGGAATAAGAGAAGGAATGAAGTATTGACACAATT
Source organism: Isoetes engelmannii (assembly GCA_011763485.2). NCBI lineage: Eukaryota > Viridiplantae > Streptophyta > Lycopodiopsida > Isoetales > Isoetaceae > Isoetes > Isoetes engelmannii. The sequence continues at coordinate 9,270 of JAANSK020258952.1, read as the reverse complement.
GCTATTAAAAAAAGGCATAGAATTAAGGAAAAACGCAATAACAGAAAATTTGAACCGCAATCCATGATCACCTTTACAACTTCATCCTGCAAAATATATTTCACGTGTTATAAGCAGCATATTATAAGCTTTCAAAGTCTTAATCTTATCACGGCTTTTATTCCCAAGGTTTGACATGTTGGGACATTTATGAACTACTATATGGCTTATCAATATCCTAGAAAATTCTATCTTTTTATATCATCCCTCTTTTATAAATTTATGTACACAACAAGGCATAACAACCACATTACAAGTTTTTGAAGTCTTAATTACGTGAAGACTAAAGCCCCACAATGCCGGGCACCGTCAATTCTTACATATAATGATTTCTTTCTATTTCCAATTATTTACCATTGAATGCATTATACTTTTACATGCATTAACAAGCAAGTATATATACGATGGACATAAACATGCGTTATATACTTGATTCTTATATTAGCTTCATAATCAGGAATCATGTTTATTACTAATGGGTAGATGCACGAATGGGTGCCATACTGTCTTGGAAGTTGATGTATATAGTAATCCCAAAGTACCGGATATCCCTCGTACCTCTAAGGTACTTGTACTCCCAGAGTACCAGATATCCCTCGTATCTCCAAGATACAGTGTATCCCCGGGATGCAACTTTTGTTAGAGCTATTGTGTTGCACTACAGACATAATTACTAGTCTAGCCAAAGGGATTCACATCCGATATACCATTTTCAAGCCTATTATGCTGCAATCATAATTACTAGTCTACCATAGGTATACACATCAAAAGAAACAATTTTCTAGTCTTTATTCCAAACAAAGAAAATAAACATACAAAAGATACCCATGATCTCATGGAGAGAGGAATAATACCAATTGTTTACCTATGCAAAGTCCCAATTTGCATCCACCTCCTTTCCTTAGCGATAGTCTTGGCTTGCTCCACATCCTGAAAGCTTACTTTCTTCTGCTTCTTAGCGGCCTTGGATGTTTCAGCCATCTGCTCTACAGGTTCAGGTGCCCCTGGCGTATGCATTTGAGTAACTTTCTGGGTTTTGGATCACTCAGCTTTTGTTATTGCTCCTTCTTTAAAAGAACAATTTCTAATAAAATGATTTCCTCCGCTTTTAAAGCACCCCTCTTAGGTTCCTTCCTCTAGTTGGTTTGGTTTCCTCTTGCTTCTTTTTTAATCCGTTGCCCTCTCCATTGTACCATTTCTTTTTAAAATATCTATCGTTGTCCTTATTTCCATTTTTCTTTTTGTTTTGTGCCCTCATGGTCTAAAGTATCTTGGTCCCAAATATCTAGTTTTTAAGCTTTGGGATCTAATTCCCTTTCCACAGTAGATGCCATCTTTATAGCCTCATCTAAGGTTGTAGGATTTAATATTTCCATTCCTGCATATATGTCATCTCTGTATCGACTGTTATATTTTTGTAGAATTTCATTCCCATTGAGAACCTCATTCTTATCAATGCTTTCAAATGGGTAAATTTGGAGGTTGTAAGTCTGAATACTTCAAATTTCTTTTTGTTTCAGATTGTCCCAAGCCCTTCGTAGTTCACACTGGTAGTTTGATGGAAGTGGATGCGCTTCAAATGCTTTCTGAAACTTTTCCACTTGTCAATTTTGGGATCAGACTCTCATAGACCTTACCACCATGCTTGGGCTTGATCTTTCAGATAACTGTCCATTGCCTGTAATTTCTCCACATCAGTTGCTTGAACATGCTCGAAGAATTTCTCCCACTGACTTATGAAGCTGACAACTTTAATTGGCTTCTTTTGTCCTCCTCTAAAAGTTGGCATATTCACTTTCTTCAGCCACTTTCTCGTCTTGTTGAGATTAATTGGCGGAGGTGGAGGATTTGTAGGTTGAGGATGATTTCGCAAAGGTGGCTATATGGTAAATATCTGGCAAGAAGCGATACAAAATAGCCAGATATTCAATTTGGTTATTATATTCCTGCTGATTAGCAGGCGTAGGCATAATTACCTGAGAAGCAATCCGTGAGGCTATATAACTAGCATTGGATAAAGCTTGCTGGTACTGACTTTCAATGATATTGAATCGTTTTGGGCCATTGCAGAGGTGCTTTAATTGAACCAGCTCTGATATCGATTGATACAAATTCAAGGACTACAGCTCTAAGAGATCTTAAGGTCTAGTGACTTAAGATAATACCACAACCGTTTAAAAAGCAACAGAGATTTTATTACATAGAATGTGTCCATCGGTTGATCAAGGTCATGTTTATCTGCCCAACCGGATCTTTTACACTGGTAATAGGATGCAAGTTTATCAGACTTGTGAGTCTACCCCAAGTATAAACCGATCAAAAGCCTCACAACAGGATCAACGAAACAATTTGGGTTCAAAGTTTAGAATCCATCTCTGGTTCCGATCCAAGACTGAAGAACCCCTTCTTCTAGAATATCTAGAAACAACAAGAGCAGGTGCTAATCCAAATTTCGAAGACTATGGCCGAATCAAAGTGTAGAAAGAAAGGCTCTTGGTCACTTGGTCGCATGTAGGCTCTTGGTCGCTTGGTTGTAGGTAGCACAGGTCTGCTCCATGGCCAAACTAAAGCAGCCATGTTGTTTTACAGTTGTGATCCTCCCTTTTGGTCAAAGAGTTGCCTTTTGTCGATTAAAAAATAGCCTCCCATTTTTGTATACCTTTTTCAATGTAGATATTATTTACGTAGCCTCTATGCCTCAGACCTGCCTAGCATTCGATAATGTCCGAGCACGGTATGTTCAGTTAGTTGTGTCTGGCCAGCCATTTCATGAGGTATTGAACGTGACCTCCGTGGGCGTGCTGGACTCATATCTTCAAGAGGTGATGAATACACTGACCCAGCTGTGTCCGTCGGTGCGGTATTGGAATTGGATGGCACTATATTATTGTACAGTATGCCAGCATACTTATTACTGTCAAGGTTTTTCCCTTGAAAACCCTTCGGGGCGGGGGTTTTTTAATCCTGACAATATTTAGCTCGCTGCTCTCGTTGTTTAGGTCCCATAGACCAATTGGTCTCCGTGGACGATAAAAAATCTATTCTATTCTATTCTATTCTATTCTATTCTAATAATAGTCCACTCTCTTTGGACCATTGGTTTGAAGCCTTGAACTTTTTTCACATCTCGACCCCATCACTAATATTCAAGACATTTATTATACATAGAGGTTTCTATTTTATTTAGAGCGCCCCTTATAACAAAATAGGTAAGGGCCCCTTTGTATAGTCCAATGGTTTCTATGTTTTTCTGAAGTCCCCTTTCTAATATTCCTTTGGGGTACTATTCGGAATACATTCACAGATTATTTGCCATATTTTCCAACCCCAATCTATCGACCACTCTCTCGTGCTAGTTTCGTATCATGATCCTCAGGCACGTACTTGGTGGAAAAGGTTTGGGGTTTGTTGGATTGTTTCTAAAGTGCTCTGTTTGATTGGTCAAGTAAAGATGGAAAAACAAGTCTAGAAGCAGCAACAAAATAAGAAGCCTCAGGGCCAACAAACATTACCCCAGATATGAATAATACGACATTTTAGACTCAGCTCGGGACTCCAAAACAAGACTGTGTATTGGATACATATCATGTTAAACCAGAGCAGGTTTTATAAACATCCAAATTTCTCAACACTCCCGATATATAAAAGATTAATAGCACCTTGCGAAAGATGTGCTACCAAGGTTGCCCGCCTCAGATCAGGCATTGCTCTTAGACATGTTACAAGATGTGGACATTTAGAGCATAACTGTAAAATTGGGTGCAAAAAATTGGGTTAATTTTATGGTTCTTTTCTCCTCTACGATCTACTACTAGGGCATGCTTATGTATCAAGGACAACGTATACGCTCATGGTAATGCAGTAGTACAGACTGAGGAGGCATCCTCATCAGTCCAAGAGACATAGGTGGATGCAACAGTGCAGACTGAGTGACACCATCAACAACTCCAGTACTCCAGGTGGATGCAATAGTGTAAACTGAGAAACTGGATGCAACAATGCAACTTGAGGAGCCAGGGCCTCCATTAAACAAACAGACGATTATTATTACATATTGTTAGATTTCTAGAAAGTAAGGGGATGACAAGGGATGAACAGACATCAGAATTCTTTTCTACCATCATTCAATGTTCCGACCATAGGTATTGTTACTGCTTATAGCAAGTACATCACATATTGCTTCTATTTCAAGATCACGACCGTTTCTTTCACATTTTACGAAATGGAAACTTGCAAGGAACGTCTTACTCTGTTCATGAAGACTTGGCATTGTAGCAGTTAACCTCGAGGAGACCAGAATTGGTTATAGTATGGGATGTACATATAACACATAAGTGGGTCGGGGGTCGCGATCATTTTAGACCAGCCACCCATTGACCCCAGCTATGGCTATTAGATGTTGATTGTAACCCTTGGATTACATATAGTTTGTTTCACATCTGTTATACTTGTTCTATCCCACCAGTTGTTGATGTTGCTGTAACTGCAACCCCTCGGGGTGTTGCAACAACTGCGGCTGCAAGCCCTCGGGTGCTCCTACTGCTATGGCTGCTGCTAGTCATGCGTCGTCTTGGGAGGCCGCCCCTCTATTGCTAATACTGCAACTCCGCGGGAGTCTATATCTGCCACCCTCAAATAGGGCTTCTACTTGTATATGGACTCCTGGAACTGTCGGGGCTTTCCATAGCAAAAGGGAGATAGTTTAAACTCCATATTCAGAGATATGGATTTCATCTTCCTTATAGAAACCTGAAAACATGCTAGTTGGAGGATATTGGATCTGTCAGGCTATCAGCACTACTCTTTGTTCAATGAGTGCTTAGGAAAACAAGGACATGGTGGCATAGCCTGCTACTATTGGACTGTCTTGGCACCTTCAACCACCCTCTACAAGATGGACAGACATAATCGTTACAACAAAGTCAAAGATGTTGCACATTTGAAGCAACTACTTACCATAACGAGTGACAGATTGTGCTATGTCATCTGATGTACGTGGCCAGGAAGCCTCTATCGGACAAAGTTGTAATATGTCCTCAGCCAGGGGATCACACTTTGTCAATTGTTTTATTCTAGTGCATGCGTTGAAGTCTCCAGCTAGCATCACATGCCCCAACTGTATGTGCCACTGTAAGAACTTAAACACTTGCTATGAAACGTAAGTGCTTTTAAGTGCTGGACAACCAGAATTCACACAAGCAAAAAAATTGTATACAACTATAAAAGTATTACCTTTCGATGTCATTATCAGATGGATGATTTTCAAAGTACCATTGAAGAAAGACAACCACGTGCACACTGCAGTTTCCATCCATTATACTTCAGTTGTTCTGAGTTAGTATCCTCTTTATAACTGCTCCAATATGATCATGCTCACCTTTGCCATGTGAGCTAGCAAAACAATTCCATATAAGATCATTGCCCATTCTCCCACAAAATCTACTAATAAAGTGAAATGGTCTCGAAGACTTGAAATGTGAAGAACATTCATCACTCCAAAACATATGTTTTTTATATTCGACTCCTATACTGTGCATCCAATCAGTATGCATTTGTAGATAATGTTGGACGTATCTGGGCATGTGTTTTGTCATTACTAATATAGAAATGAGTTTCATTTACAATACCTTTGAGAGTTTGTTTCCTTTTAGAATTGACACCTGGTCGGTATGCCAATGACAGGATTGAGCTTCCTGTTGGATCTTGAATCCATAATTTTCAGCAAAATCTACTAACAAAAACAATGGTATTATCTCGAAGTGTTGTCAATCATTTCATGAATTCCTTGGCTTGCCAATGAGCTTTATAATTATGTGGCACAAAATATTTCATATTCGTTGCATGCTCATTATGTTCGAAAAGACTACCTGATTTGTAGGCCAATCTTGTAACCATTGCAGGTTTTTTAGATGACTACCTTTGGTCTACCATGTTGAAGTCAATTGATCAGTTTATCGTATAGAAGTCATAAGCTTAAATCATACTTATTAAAGTTACTAAATTCACTTTGCAATCTAATTTGAAAATATACATTTTCAAATACTTTCCATTTCATATTATAAATATTCTTCTTGTTCCTTTCTTTAGGACATGTTGACAAATAGCAAATGTATCAAATAGAAAGCAAAATTACAGGTTTGCAACAAAGGAAACTATGTACTCACTTCTTTAAACCACACTTTGTACAAGTCTGCATTGGACGCGCATGCTTATGCCACTCATCACTCTCATCCTTTTGGCAGACCACCATTCTCCAATAATCCCTAGTTGATTTGATGGAATTCTCCTTAGCTATGCAGCTCGAACCTGGTCCACAAACTTGCACTTACAATTCCAATCCTCATGAACAACATGAAGATCTATTCTCATATTGTTGATGGCCTGCCTTGCAAATTCTAGATGCAAATGCTATTGGCAATAACAAGTCTCTCTTTCTTGACGTTTGCTTACATAGCTTGGCTACAATTCCACAAAAGCTTGTTGGGACATCTTTATATTATGACGTTCGTTTTCAAAGCAAGGTGCAATTGAACCTGAACACAATGACAACAATAAATTTGGTTGTTTGCTCACAAAATAAATGAAAGAGTACAACTTTCTAAATTCTTGGTTGAAACTATTACCTGTGTCATCTCTAGCAAATGAATAGGATGATCAGTTTTCTCACCATTTTCAGTCAAATGCTTCCTCACATGCTTCTTGTAAGGTAAAGCTCTTGTATTTTCATCCCAAAACTTCGTCACCATGGCTATTTCTTTAGCTAAGAATGCATCACTTCTTTTTTCCCTTTCAAATATTAATCAAGGGCCACCTTCAGACTTTGCAATTATACATCTTCTAAATGTCGTGCCAATCATTTTCATTGGAACAAATAGAACCGTTGAAATTGTAGATTGATTAGTCCATCATGTCAAAGATGCTGCCATTTGAAGGGTGCTCTTTCTTGCTTGCAAAACATCAATTATTCTTTGTATTTTTTGTACCTACATTGTCTCTTTAACATTCACAATCATGACTTTCATTACAGCAATATCCCAGAAATATGATACATCTCCTTGCAATAACAAATATTTGTTTCTCTTGAAAAGTCTTTGAAGAACTCTCCCTTTGTCTGAATCCTCAGAAACGTTTCTGACAATGTGATTGAAAGAATCATCTAGGTCTTTTAAGAGTTCCTGCAATCTTTTTTCACTAAGCCATTGTCTTTTCTTCTCATTTGATGTAATGTTTTCCTTTTCCCTTTGTTTCATTCTCTTTCTCAATTCTCTTTTCCTCCTGGCTTTGAATTCCACATAAATTCTCCTATTGTGATCATCAATGCTTTCGGAATTGGTCGTAAAATGGAAGTGCAATGGAGAATTGGAATTGGAATTGGAAATGAGAATTGCTAGTAAATTCCCAGCCATGACAATGGAGCTTGAGAAGAATGAAAATCCAAGAAAGAAAATTTTCCTCTAGAATCCCACCATCTAGAGATCCCGCCAAACACGAGAATTGCTCTCCCAATTCGCACAAGGACATCCACGTCATCGATCCCTACCCCTTCAAAACATGCATACTATTTCTAGAATAACAATCCCTCGAGGTTGTTGAGCCAAAATTCATCGAGTATGTACCATCTAAAGCACTTGTCCGGACAGTGCTTTTTGGGTAGCAATACCCTATCTATCTATCTATCTATCTATCTATCTATCTATCTATCTATCTATCTATCTATCTATCTTATGCTTATGATAACAAGGAAACAATAAAAGACATGCTAATACGGAGATGCACTTTCCTCAAGAAATTGCACGCATACATGATTTCAATCAACGTATGCATGGCATGCTGGTGGGCAATCTAAACGTGATTAAATTCAATGATGAGTGCAATGATAACTCCCATGATATTGTCTATTTTATCCTTTAGCAATAGGATATCCTATATAGTTCTTCCTTATCTTTATAGAATCTATTACAATAGAATATATTTTATCACACTTGTGAATGAGATTGAATTTCTAATCACATCTGGAATGTTCAAATGGGACTCGCCATATAATGATCCATACATGTCCATACAAAGCAACATAAATAATGGCCAAACATTCCCTATAAAATCTTATATATCCTTCCATTGTTTCTGATTGCGATTTGAAATATATAGATGATTTACTAGACCATGTGATGGCATATGAATGTGAAGGAATATTGTTTGTCAAATACATCGCTAATCAAGATATAGAAGGATGGGCCATTGACTTTCTTTGAGCATAATATGTAGCCTTGGAACTTCGTTGGACAAATGAAAAAAACAAAGCAGAACAAAAAGATTGACAATCATTTTCCAGGTTCAGACTATTTTCTACCTCTGTTGCCTCTATTAATCTTAAATGAGATATACATAATATTATATAATAGTAAGTTAAAATTGATTATGATTTGTAACATGGGAAATGAAGCAAGGAACGAAGACTTTTTCTGCATATGACATGTGCTTATTTTTTTTCTATAAAAGCTACAAATGATTAGATCTTTGATAAGAACTAATTACGATGGTTCAATTATATATTGTAGAACCTTATGAAAAAAATTTAGCTACTATGATATACATAAATTTGTAGAACAATAGATCCATTATAAGAAGCGAAGAGAACTTTATGTCATTAGCTTAGATTATTTATACGCTAAAGAAAAAGATTAAGATTTATATTTGATAAGTCCAACGTGACTCATAGCTGGCATCTAATATCACATGACAAGATGCAAAGAGTCAAAGGTTTGTTTTACCAAACATTAATGCTAACTAACTATGTGTGATCCTTGAACCAACACGTGACGCTCAAGGAAGTAATAAGTAGTCGGGCATAGCTTTAATCATTGGAGTACTATAAATAGAAGTAAGAGTTAGAAATAATAAACATGCACAAGGATCTGGATACTAAATTAATGTAAAAAACTAATAGATTAGATAAAAGATAAGATATATACTCATTGTAGTAAAAACACATGTCTATAGATCTTATATTTAGTCTCCTACCGATCTACGTAATCTAGCATCTTCCGGACGATCTAAGTAATCCAGCATCTCTCCAATGATTTAAATCTTTCGCCCAAAAATCACGCCCATGGGGTAGGATTTTGGCATAACATTTTGTACATATGACAACATACTATACTGGAATTGTGATGTTTCCCTCCCCTATGCAATTTGATTGTGTCCAAAGTGTGTGTGTGTGTGTGTGTGTAT
>JAANSK020258941.1:0-12548 GCA_011763485.2 Isoetes engelmannii | reverse complement strand
GGCACAAGGGTCTTTTGTCACGGTCACATTTGTCACGCCAAAAAAGTTTGTCACGTATTTTAATTGCCACTCGTGACGACTACAAATTCTATTTGCAACTCATGACAAAAATCGAAATTCAAAAACCATAACAAAAAACTAAGCTTTACCACTCATGACAAATTATGTCATTCTTTGTCGTGTGTGACAAAATTTTGTGACAAAAATTTAGCATCTCTATTATTCAAGAAGATGTTAACTTGATCTGCTATTGATAGATCCGATAATGATGTACGATTGGCAAGACAAACCGTCTAGGAAAGTCACATTTGTCACGCCAAAAAAGTTTGTCACGTGTTTTAATGTTTGCCAGTCGTGACAACTACAAATCCTATTTCAAATCGTGACAAAAGTCCAAATTCAAAAACGATAACAAAAAACTAAACTTTACCACTCGTGACAAATTATGTCATTCTTTGTCACATGTGAGAAAATTTTGGGCCAAAAATTTAGTACTCTCTATTTTTTTAAGGAGATCTTAACCTGGTCCGCTATTGATAGACGACCCTCCCACCCCCCTCCCCCGTGTTAAGAAAAGCTGCATGTAGTGGTTATTATTTGCGAAAAAAGAAAACAACATTTAACGTTTAGAAAAAATATATTTCCTTTAAGTTTTAGGGTGGCAAGTAGCTAGGGGCTCCATTTCCCCCATTGCCACCTGCCTGGCCATTACGGCCATCAGCGCCGTTATGGCCTTTCTCCCCCGTCTTTCTTTCTTCCTGGTGGGCCATTTGCAGCACGTTCTCTCGGAATGAAAGACCCCTTGGTGACATATCCATCGCCTCCTTTTCCATCAGGCCCTCCAGCACTTGCATGCCATTGACAGAAAACAACTCAAGTAAAATAACAACAAACTCAAATATGACAAAAAAAAATTACAACAAAAATTTCCTTTTCATTCACCTAGATAGCCATTGGGACTGGCTGCACCACCGGTGCCTCCAGCACCACCAGCTTGCCCCGGGGCACCTTTGCCCCCTGCCCCTCCTTCAGTTCCGTTGTTTCTTTTATCGTGAGGTGGAGGTCTAGGATAAAGATAGACCTTTTGGCTAAAAAAATGGATCTACTGTCTTCTTCAAAAGGAACGACCTGACCTTCATCAGAACCATCATCTACAACATCTGGATTTCGCATTGAATCTGCCTTCAACAACCTCCGCTACAGGAATCAACCCATCTGCTCCAGCTATCTGCAGTTTTGACCATCTAGAGATCCTTATTACACATCCTTGGATTAAACCTTCCCAGAACAATGAATCCTTGCTTGTGAATTGCCATTGCCTTCAACTTTGCCAAAGCTTGCCAGTTCTTAACTCCTGGAGATCCGGTTGGGTGGTGAACTACCATAAATTGGTTTTGTTGTTGGATCTGCTCTAGTTTTCGTGAATTAGAGCTAGATCAACACTAACTAATGGTTTAAGCAGTTAAAAAGATTTTACTTGTCTTGTCTTTGCTAATGGTTTACTTTGTGGAATATGAAGCAGTTCAGGATGGATATATAGACTAAGAGACCTTGTTTATCAGATAAAGCCTATGAATATGGCTTGGAGAGTCCTGCTTCAAAGAGACAAAATGAAAGAGGAAAATTTTTTATGAGAACAGGGAGATTGTGTTATGTTTTATGTGAATATTTGATCAAAATAAAGAATATTAGAAAGGTGGTCCATATTTCAGCTGCAAAAAGTGTCAACGCTGTTACTTTAATATGAAAGAAAAAAATCTAAAAAAAGCTTTAGTCATCTCTGTGTGAAAGCTCTACACACGAAGCTAGCCGCAGATCCAAACTTCTGCAAGATTACCAGCAGCACAGAAGCTATGTTTTACATGTGAAGATGCACCGATTTTGCATGTAGGAAATTCTTACCTCCAAAATCCACTTGAGAAAGCTCTTTAGTTCTGCTAAGAATGGGTTGTCTCTGCTATTGAAAAATCAGAATTTTTCAAAAACCCACCAGCAAATGTGTGCAACTGATGGACAAAAGCAGATAACAATGTTCAAGAGTTGCATAATTGCTGCATTCCAAACCAAGCCTAAAATACTATTGCTTTTAGCACATTTGAACAATCAGGATAGATTTAAATACATGTATCTCAGATAGGTATGCTTTTTTAACATGTATTAGATGCCGAGCAAGAAAGCATATGGCGTGTAAACCAGAGAGCGTATGGCGTATAAACGCTAAACCAGAAAATCTCAAATAAATAATAAAAGATATTTAGATCTTCGAGCAATAATATCATCTTTTAATGCTCTAATATTTTACTGCAGATATGCCCGCAAAGATATTAAGAATGTAATGAAAAATAAGGTGCAAAAGCTTTGGAGTATATTAGACACAATCTGGGATGACAACAGAATGAATTTACACAAACTTACAGCCAAAAACACATCAGAATTTACAAATCAAGCAGCTAAAAGTAATTTATAAGACTGCAAAACTGAAATCTAAAAGCAATACTATTGTTACAAATATAAGGAAAATGGTGTATTGAATCAAAGCAATGAAATAAAGATTACCTGATTCCTCCACAATTGCAGAACAATCGATTGCCAGACTCTTTAAACAGCTCAGATTTGAGTTGGATCTATAGAATCGATGAATAAAGAAGAAACTTTGACTTGCACCTGTTTACCAAAGAAAGATATGAAGCAGGGCAAAATTAAAAAATAAAGCAAAAACACACAGCAACAAAAGCATAGAATTGTCTGCCATATACAACCAGATATCTGCATGTAATTTGGAGTAGATAATCCAAAAAAATAGTATGGAGCTGGTCGATTTGAATTTAGGGTAGGCCGATTTGCTCCTACATAAGATTTTATGATGTTCTTAGAGAAATAGATAGACGTGACACGGTAAAGGCAGCATCATACATCTGAGCAGGAAGTTCAGAAGTTCCACAACCAGGAATCGAGATATTTTGTTGAGGATCCGGGGCTGGTATGGAGAGGCCACAATAGCGAGCAAGAAGATCAGAGCCGTCATTCCATTCTGTATACCATAACTTTACTGTCTGATTCACAAACCTTAACGCTCCCTTTTCTGTCTGCAGCCCAACTTTGAAATTTTTTAAGCTTGAGAATTCTTGATAATATGCTGCCCTATAGAAGCAATAGCAATCTGCAAATCGAATGCAAATGAAATAGAAAATTGATTCAACAAAGGCATGAAACAGAGGAGAGGAAAAAGGAAAGAAAATAAGATGAAGAATGCCTGTAAATGTCACCCTGAAATGAGCTTACGGTGCAGCGCCAATCTCCAAGCTCAAGTTGGATGCTCCAAAATGTGAGCTCCAAAACAAACCCCTCTTCTTTTCTACTACAAACCCTAAGCAAAGGAAGCCATTTGTGTTCAACCCAGACGGCCATCATCAAAGCTATCCGTCCACCACCCGAGCAGTTAGCTGTTCGGGCATTCCCAAAATTTCCAAGAATTTCATATCACTAAGAGGCAATGGGAAAAGATAGCCAGAAAGAAGAAGTAGTGGCCTGAAAGCGGTTTTCGGCTTCCAAAAGTCACATCCAAAAAAAGGCACATTGGCAAGAAAGAGAAAGCCCCAAAAGCTTTTCAAACCCCTTCTACCCATATAGAATAGTATACTACATGACTATGTTATATGATTTCTGTAGCATCTATTCTGTTTACTAACGTCCAACATGACTCATTCTATTATGCATCATTGATTCTTCAATCAATCACCATCAATATCAAGTAACTTCAGCCAAAAGCCTTCCAATACAATCTAAGAACATATGTCAGGCAATTTAAGAGAAACCCCTGGTGTAAGACTTAACCACCCACCTGAGAACCACTTCAAGGATGGTCCTTTAACACCTTCTAGATATATTCTTCTCAACCCTCCTTTCAGCTCCTAGCTCCAGGAAGCAAGATGTACGCAACGATACAATGGTGCAGTCAATTCTGACTTAGCTTCACTATCATAACTCCCTCATATGGACGGATTTCTACCTTATCAGACCCAATCCGAAAAGCTGATTCAAACACCTTTCTAACAAAGTAAAAGTTACCTGAATTGGATCTCTGATTGCCGAGATATGATGCTCCAAAGTTTGACATCACTGACTTACGCTCCAACCTGAGTAGCATGGGGCATCTGGAATCCCGTGTGAATCAGCAAGGACCACCGTGTAAAGCTAAATACTACTTCCAGAAACCCTCATAGAAATCCATGCCCTTTGCTTTTGTCATGAGCTTGGTATAATTTTACTTCATACCGGATTGCTGCTCATAATGCTGCCTCTGTTAACATAATGTTGAAGTGTGATTTTGGATCTGAACTCGGAAAGCCTATTGGTTATTTATTGGTATGCAAGGCATGATAGGATATTGTTTTAATAATAGGTTCAATTCCTTAGGGGCATTAGGATAGCTTTGGTTATGGTCATTGATTCTATTGAATGCCTTTGGTTTTATTAGCTTTGATTGTATCCAATGGATATGTGTATTTGACAACTAAGGTTTTTCCCTTTCGAGGCGATGGTTTTAGTCCTGAATAGTAATAGGATTGTTTGGGTCCCATAGGCCACTCGGTCCACTAACGACAAAATGCAATTGAACTCGGTGGAATTCAATTTAATGCAATTCAATTCTTATTTGTTAGGGTTGGACGTGTATTTTATACTCTTTGTATTTTAAATTTAGAGCTTTCAATCCAACAACCCTTGATAGTTGATCCTTGGGATATGCCTGTTATCCCCAGGATCAATGATTCAGAGTTAGCCATAGATAATAGCGTCAACATAAAAGTTTCTTTCCATCCCTTAAAAGAAATGATGCAACATAGCACGATGTGGGTGGTTGACGTGCCTGAATTGGTCTTAACCCTGCATTTACATGTTATAATACAAAGGCAAGGGGTTCAACGACGTCGCCAAGTGAGGTGGCGAGCGAGCGGCAGAGGCTGCAAGTTAGGGTGGTTTCCCATGAAACTAAAAACCTAGAAATTTCTTGCAAGGTTCAAAATGTGAGCGCTCAAAAATGATGATAGATTAAATCTTGTTCAGTTCTAGCCTCAGCTCCTCATGGGGAGGTCTTTATGGGAACATGCGATGCTGCGGCCTTGCCTCAACCAAACCTCCAAGTTTGAGGGCACGTTTCTATGAACCTAACTCGACTTCAACTTTGACCCTCAGGAATCAAAACCGCATATTGGAGGTTTCAGAAATACCTCCCTATTTCTGGAAGAACGAAGTCGGCTTTGGAGCTGGCTTCAAAGTATGGGTACAGGGCGACTCTAACTTAAGGGGGTTTCCCATGGGCGATACGACAGATTCAGGTCTCAGACCTGCATAGAAAGTATCCAGTCTCAAATACTTAGCGCTCAGGTCTTGGACCTGAAAAGACCTGAGCTTGATCTATTGGCTGAGAATCTTTACCCATGCATCATTCGGCTGAGATTTGCTGAAAAATTCCTTTAGGTCTGGTCATTCATGGGAACCCAAAAACCTTGCTCCATATGAGCATTCACGTCTCAGGCTCCATGGGAAACCCCCTTAAGCTTGGGAACCCAAAAACCTTGCTCCATATGAGCATTCACGTCTCAAGGCTCAAGACTGGCGTTGAACCGGAATGGTGCAACCAGAGGAAGACTCTTCCTTATATATGTACATCACTGCATGAGATTGTGCCAAGTGTCACACATCCATGCAGATGCCAAAGGTTCCAAAAGGTTCCAGGAAACTACCACGCATATATAGTAGATGTCAACGATAATATCACATGAAATAGTTAGTGCACTTGGCAAAGGCATGTTGCTTTTAATCACAAGGTCATGAGTTCAAGTCCTGCCTTGTTCAACTATTTTTTGTATCCGTGTGATTATCATCTCTTGTACTTATCAGTATAATACTTGTATACTGCGCCTTGTTCAACTATTTTTTGTATCCATGTGCTTTTTGTATCCGTGTGATTATCATCTCTTGTACTTATCAGTATAATACTTGTATACTGCGTATGATCATCACACAGGCTCCATGGGAAACCCCGTTAGGCTTAACCCGCCTTGTGCAACTACTTTTTGTATCATGTGCTTTTTGTATCCGTGTGATGATCATCTCTTGTATTTATCAGTATAATACTTGTATACTACATATGATCATCACACAGGCTCCATTGGGAAACCCGTTAGGCTTAACCCGCCTTGGGCTTTTTTTTTTAAGGTCCGGTCGGCCTCATAGAAACATGCCGTGATGCCCTAGCTGGACATGATAACATGATTAAACCTCTGTTAAACCTTTGTAGGGTTGATAATACATTATCAGCTTGACTCTCGAAGGTATGGCTATGGTGTTACAGTAGAGGAAACCGGTCTTGGCTATGCTGATTTTTGTTCACCAAAAAATGCCAGCCGCCGCAGTACCAGCTGCGGTAGCCATAGCTGCTGCCTTAGGATGCCGCTCTATTCCGGCGTCCTTGCATCCCCTTCGCTTCAAAACGAGACCAACATATCGTTACCTTCAAATTATGGCTTCCGCATCTCAAATGCAGGTTAATACTTTCCCTGCAGCTGCAGCATCAGAAGATGGCGTTGTTGTAACTAATTTGCTGGACAAGCTGAGGAGCAGGATTTCGAAGGATGCTACGAAACCTAAGACCAAGAAGGAATTGTCTGTTATAAAGAAGGATGGAAGAGAGGTTGCATCTGTTACTACAATGGCTACTAATTTCAGAGAGCTTGGATTAAGCGATGAATTGATGGCGGCGGTAGAAGAGCTAAAAATTTCTGTGCCTACCGAAGTTCAGAGCTTGGCAATTCCCGCTGTCTTAGACGGGGAGAATGTTGTTGTTGCGTCACACACTGGTTCTGGGAAAACCTTAGCCTATATGCTGCCAATTGTTCAGGTAAATCAGAGTTTTTGTGGCCTGAACTGTTGGATTAACCACAACACGAATTTACCCCTTCATATTTGATTATGGAAGTTAATATTTTACTAGCATGTATGTTAGGCACTTCGGAATGATGAAGCGGCAGAGGGAAAAATGGTCAAGGCAAAAAGACCTCGGGCTGTGGTCTTATGCCCAACCAGAGAGCTTGCAGAACAGGCAAGTGAAGATAGAGATAAGAGAAGCTGATTTTACGTGTCTGCTATATTAAATTACCTTGATGCTGCTGCAGGTACTTCATGTTGCAAAATCTATCTGTCATCATGCAAGATTCAGATCAGCATTGATAAGTGGAGGATTCCGCCCCAGGCTCCAAGAGGACGTTCTTAGCTTGCCTATTGATATGGTTGTGGGAACACCTGGGAGATTGCTTGTGCATGTGGAGGAGGGAAATTTAGCATACGGAGAGATCAAGTATGTGGTGAGATTTCTGTCGCCCATATATTAGGTTATATTGACATGCAGCTTTTTTATGATGGAATAAGTCTTCTGCAATTTATCCTCATGTTCATTTGTTGGGAACACATTTATCGTCCATGTGAATGGCATATGATGCACATTTGGTATCATGTTATGATGGCAGCAGGTTTGTGCAATGTTTTGAAAATTACAAATGCATTTCTTTTTCTGTATGTCAGGTTCTGGATGAAGCAGACACTATGTTTGACCAAGGTTTTGGTCCTGAGGTGCGTAAGTTTCTTGCTCCATTGCGTAATCGGGCATCCCAGCCGGGAGGAAAGAGTTTTCAGACTGTACTTGTGACTGCAACAATAACTAAGGTACTTAAAATCATTGTTAGAAGAAAAGATTTAGGCAGTTAACTGTTGTAATTTAATAGTTTACAAATATTTTCCATAGTTGACATCTAGATGGTACTACAAGAGAAAATCACAATGAATAATCTAATCCCGGTTAGAAATCTAGATGCAAAGATCAGTCCATTAGGCCTAGAAACCTGTTACCCTTCAGCATGAATCCTTCCCTTCCCAGTGGCACAAGGACATTTAACAGAGTATGACATGCCCCGTGGAGATAAAGGGAATACGGACGAAATTAGAATTTGTCAGTAAACAAAGGAGTGCTTATTGTCCAAGCAGTGGAAATTTAGAAGCGAATAGAGCCAGTCGCTTTCTTTCTTGTTTCAGTAGTTAAAGTGATGGAAGAATGCTAGGGTAATCATGTAAATCAAGATCTTGAGGGACTGACATCCATGGGATTGCAGATTATATTAATGAAAATGTAGCTGAAATATCCTATGCTAACTAATCTAGTGCTCTTAATTGTTGAATACCTTGTCAACGATTTAGTTGGCCCAATGGCTCAAACTGAAAGTGGTTGGAGAGTACTCTAAGAGCTGTTATGCAGACCATCCAAAATTTCTTTCAATTTAATATTGCTACGTACTGATCTTGAACTTATCATCTTTTTCATGCTCAGGTTTAAATTTCTATTATTGGTCTGAAATCACATCATACCGTAGTCATCCTTAATCTGTGTCATCTCTTTGTTGTATTGCTGGAATTGGATTAATTCTGAAACATTTCTATGCTTTTCAAAGGCTGTGCAGAAACTGTTGGACGAAGAGTTTCCAGGAATTAAACATATTCACACGTCCACTTTACACAAGAAAATTGCATCAGCTCGTCATCATTTTATACGGCTAAAAGGCAATGAAAACAAGCTTGAAGTCCTCTCGCAGGTATCCATTTGTACATTTGTGAATTTCAGGTCAATTGTACAGGCCCTGAGAATTGTGTTTAGGATTGTATTATCTTGCAGTTACATGTGATGTGCTATCATGAGAGTAAGATGTGAATCCTCATTTGTCAAACTTCATATATATGCAGTTACATGTGATGTGCTATCAATCACATAATTGTTCATTGCCAATGTTGATAAAATCACAATGCATATTGTTAGTTCTTTTACATTTGCTTTTAGCTCCAATCTCTGAAAAATGCTTTCTTGGTGAAATCTCATGGCCACTATATGAAAGTATCTGTCATGGCGAGGGGTGAAAAACAATTACATGTAAGACATGCAGCACGTCTGACTTATGGGGCTCTGTTTCATGTGCCCAGCCAGGGGACGTATGGTAGATAGGGCAAGAACCTTAGAAAATGTGATTTGAAGGACTAGTTCCAGCTGTAGTATCTTAAATGATTTGCCTGCCCTTGTTCCTGTCAAAGCTAAATCAGTCTGTAAAAGACTTCCAATATCACAGATCCAATGCATTACTATTTAAGGTTTCAAATCTTTTTCAAGTGATTGTAATAAGTGGTTTTGAGTGGTTTCGAGTTTTTTGTCAAGTGATTATAATAAGTGTTTTACTTCTATATGTACAGGTTCTGGAGCCACTTATCGCCAAGAAGGACAGTGTGATGGTTTTTTGTAATACAGTAGGTTCATGTCGCGCTGTTGATTATTATCTGCAGGAGAATAACATCCCTACTGTCAACTATCATGGGGAGGTTCCAGCAGAAGATCGGTAATTCTACATAAGATTTGACACGGTAACTTTTGGAAGTTCTATTGAGTGTTTTCTGACATATTGACTTGCATTTATCATTTTAGGAATCAGAATCTGAACAAATTCAGAAATGCAGCAGAAGGTAACACTATACCAGCACTAGTTTGCACGGATCTAGCTGCCAGGGGACTTGATCTTGTAGTTGACCACGTTATTATGTTCGACTTTCCTCGCAACTCTGTAAGTGGAGGATTTATTTGCTTATGGTGCTGGCTTTTGCATGGTGAGACATAACATGCATTGGTTTTGCAGATTGATTATTTACACCGTACAGGAAGAACAGCACGGATGGGAGCCAAAGGTAGACATTTGCTAGATACTAGATTGTCATCAGCAGATAAAGAGGGCCTTGCTGATGTGATTTATTCTTGACTTTTTGGACAGGCAAAATAACCAGTTTAGTAGGGAAACGTGATTTGACACTTGCTGAACAAATTGAAGATACCATTAGCAAAGGTGGAACTTTAGAAGCCGTAATATCCAACAGAGAAGAACTAAAAGCTGCCAAGGAGAAAGAACTTAAAGAAAAGCAGAAGACCAAGGCCAAGCTAATCAAAGGCGGAAAGACCCAGGCAAATGAGAGAGTCAGATTTAAAGCTGTCAACAATAAATGGTCAAAAGTGAAAAAGCCTGCAGTCAAAGAAGGAACCAATCCATTTGCAACCTCAAAATTGTCAAAGCCTGCAGTCAAAGAAGGAAGCAAGCCATTTGCAAGCTCAAAGTTTACAAAGACTCGTACCAAAACAAGTGCAGTTCAAAAGGCCAGAATAATTAAAGATAAAGAGCAACCAAAAGTAGGCGGTACAAGGCGGGGTGAGGTTGTGAAGAAAGTAAGAACTTTGCAAAAACGATAGCAAGTGTTCTTATATGCTAAATGGAAGATATAAGTACTTTTTGGCCCACGAGCAGGACATTGAAATTGGAAGGATCCTGGGGTGGAAATTCACAGGTGGAAGTCTCAAGATGTTAGGCTATGGGGACAGTGAAAAGTATTGGCAGATGTTCACTTATTGGCACACGAGAGGGTACAAAGCCCACTCATTTAACTTGGGTTTTGGACTTCCAACAATAGTTCCCACCTTTTTACTTGGAAAGTATTTCAATTTCTGGGTGAAGCTGGGAGACCCTTGAAGAGATCGGCATACTTCTCAACTACCTGGCACCATAGCTTTTTGCTTCAAACTTGAGGTAGGCACCGTCAACTTGAAAAATTAAGTGAAAATTATGCTACAGTTATTACAAGGCCTGGATGTTAAGAATAACTTGAAGTGGCCTATAAGTTCATAGGAAGATAGATTTTAGAGTTACAGAAGGGGCCCTTTGGACCCTATCGCGTTGTAATTTGAAGGTACGAAGAATAAAATCTGAAAGCAAATTATCAGAATGGGATATCATAGAACCACTATAATATGGTGTATGTTCATGCCGCATTTCTATAGTAAACGCCATTCCAGACCTGATTGTGACATTGGATGTGAACCGGAAATGGTCCAAGAACAATTGCATGAGTAACATATTTTGCACATAATCTATTGGTGGATTTTCTGTGATGTAAATGGGCAGACGCCACTTTGATGCAAACAACTATGATGGTCTAATGCATCATTAGCTCCTTAGATATATCGTGGAAAAACTGTTTCAACTGTAAGAATGAGGGTGGGGTTGTTAGCTTCCGTGGACATACCATTCTGCAGCTCCAATGACAAGGAAACTAATAAAGCGAGGCCCGTGACTGGAGGAGATGCTGGACGCTTTAGATGAGGTAAGTGAGAATGGAATTTCAACATTCCAGAATAATCCACCTGGACGCTTTAGATGAGGTAAGTGAGAATGGAATTTCAACATTCCAGAATAATCCACCAGGGATTGCCTGTATGGTCGAATTTCCCACAAGAATAGTAGGCACCGTAGATCCTAACACCAACCCAAGGAAAAAAAGTGGTTGATTGGGCAATAGAAAGGGCAGAGCAGGGGATGGGCATAATGCTGGCCGCTGTGAGGAACGGGCTGCCAAAATGGTGAAGGACGGTAGTTCAGCATTTGAAGGTGTCCGAGGATCAAATGGTGGAAGCTCTTCAAGCTAAAGCATCCTGAAATTTCTCTCAGGAGTGCAGAAACCTTGGAGCTGTCACATGCCCGTGCAATGAATCAAGAGAACTTGGAATCCTTTTACTCGGGTCTGAAAGAAGTGTATGATGAATACAACCTTCCCACCTCGTTTTGTTTAGAGGTAGAATGAACAAACTAACGATGAACACACTAAAGATGAGTACTAATAATCATCATGATTTCTTCACATCGTCACTAACCAACATAGATTCTTAACTTTAGCATGCTGCTGGCTGCATTTGGTTAGCCTTGAAAGACATTTGTTCCTTTGTATCTTTATTGTTATTCCTTGATCCTCCAATTTTTTGAATAGCCAGCACTAAACGTGCTATTGCTCTTCTTCATTGCCAGCATTATTCTCCCTCATCTTGTGATGTAACTCAAAAAGTCTACCCCTTTTTCCCAATGCCACTGCCTTGGACCCCTTTCCGTTTTGATGTTTTGATTTCTGAAAATAGAAAGCTTAACCTCCTGATTTCTCTCAAATTTAGTCGAATACCGACCCCTCTTCTGCCGTAAAATGTTTCTGAGCCAAATTGTCTTGCCAATAGCACATCATATATATAGTAAATAAATAAATAAATAAAAAGTACTTTCCTAGCCGATTTGCACAAATCGTACATCATTATTATCAACATATCATATCAATATATTCATAGTAAGGTATTGCTGACTGGGCATGATGGACGGCCCAGATCGCTCTAAAGTGCCACGTGTGCGCGATCGACGGCCTAGATCGCGTGGGAGGATTGATTTAATTGAAATTATATTTTGGACGATCTTGACCGTTCGAAGCGCCACGTGTGCACGATCGACAGCCTAGATCGCATGGGAGGATTGATTGATTTAAAAATACAATCTTGATCGTCCGATGCGCCACGTGTGCACAATCGACGGCTCAGATGCTTGGTCCTTGAATCAAGATCCTACGGCTCAGATTGTATGCTCATGTTTGGATCCTACGGT
>JAANSK020258940.1:6056-22302 GCA_011763485.2 Isoetes engelmannii | reverse complement strand
AACATCAGCTAGACCATTAAAATAGCCACGATCATGGCGAGCATAAGCTCTGCTATAACCCGTCCAACCATTACACCATGTGAATGACTGGTCCCCAGCAATTTCCCCCCATCCACAATCCAACAAGAAATATCGCCATTTTCCCTCTCAAGACCTTGGATTACTTGGGATCCCCTACCACATCTATTAACTTCTGCTCCCACCATATTAAAATCACCAACCATAAACCGAGCAACATTACTTCCCAGTCGAAGCACCTTACTCCTCAAAGAAGCCCATAGAGCCAAACCAGCAGCAATTGAATAATACTTCTTCGACGAGGATTTAAGCTACTGCAATCTATCTTTTAAATTCGTTTTTTTCGACATTCCCTAAACTTTTTGGATTTTTCCTTTAATTTAATTTCTAAGATTTCAAAGGTTTTTGGGACCGGAAAACAATTTAGATTTTCCAAAAATTGGGCCATTTTCGTGAAAATTTGTTTGTATGATTTCGATGAGGAAGTTAAGATGCACCGGATTGGAAGGTTTTCTTGTGTGAGTTTCTAATATGATCTGCTCCAAATATGTATGCATACGATCCCTACGTGATTGTGAAAATAAAATTGCTTTCTTGCTTCTATTTAAAGATTTGTTGATGTCTTTCAAATGTATCAAAGATAATCTCACGTTCATGTAGAGCTAGAGAGAATGATACACATTCTTTCTTCTCAGATTGACTGTAGAACTAGGGAAGCATGAAGCACATTCCTCATCTGCGCATGGAAGCAATTGAAGCTTCTAGAAACCAGCATTTTGTTTAGTTCTTTAAGACTGCTTTTGGCATTGACAGATTGCTTCCTGACAAACAATGAGGCACTGGACTAGATCAAATAAAGAATTGAAGCTAGCAATTGGAGGAGGGTACGATATCCGCAAGTTCAGCAATATTATTGCATCTCTCCTTTGGGATCGGGAATGAGGGTTGTATTTCTTGCCTAACCAAAGTCATGATTTTCTGATGTTTCTTTTTTTTCATTTATGTATCCCTTCAATCGGTTATGTTTCAGGTAGGAAATCTTAGCATAGTTGCTTTTGCGGAGTTGGCAAAAGCGTGTCATCTTTCTATCTCTCCTAGGTCTTTGGCTGTTAGATCCAATTTAAAAAATGTACACCTAGATCCAGTTTTAAGACTGCCAGGTTCGTCCTTTATCTAATGGATTTTGTTACTTTCCTTGGTATTTCTTCCATGAACGAGTCTAACATTTGTTGGAATTTTAGTAGAATCAGAGCTTTGAAGTCACTTGGATCGTAATGCAGACGTTCTTGGAGTTCATTACATGAAATATAACTTGAGAGTTGATTTGGCATGCAAGTGTGTCTCCATTTGCTCTTTTCTCTTCTGCTACATTCAGCTTAATTTACTCATCATATTATGGGTTCAACTCCAAAATGGATGAACCTGATAGTCGAAAACTTGCCTTTGAGTCTTTACTTGAATTTGATGAAATCGGTGCTTCAACTTATCTTTTGATTTGATATGTAGCAGATTGACACGTGGGAGGAAGATGTAAAGATTATGAAAATCCAGGTATTATAAATAATCATTTCCTACAAGGTATCGGATTTTATTGGATTGAAACACAACAGACCACCAGTCCAGTTGTTTATACCTCCACATTTGCATTGTCGTTTCTTGAAAGTGGATTGATAATAAATAAAGGTACTGTTTTTCCATTGCCACATAGCTAGCTGCCACATTACTAATCCGCCATAGTTTTCCTTCAAGAATCCCTTGTATTTCCAGGTTCATGGCATTAAAAAAATGCAAATTCTCAGTTCCTATAGCAGATATATCATATGTGCAAGTTGCAAGACTAACCAAGCTTTTTTCCCAGCCCCAATAGAAGATTGTTCGTTTGTTATAAAATTTTTAGCAGGGTTGCCTAACCCGAGCTCACCTAAATGCTTGAATTCTAGCCTATCCACCTGTCCATCCACATCAGCCAATTTTAACTATAGCCGTTAGATATCCTAATTTCGTATCTGACGGTCTTGGAAATTAGAAATTCAATGGAAATTCCTTCTTCTCCGACCATTCCCCCTCTCCGACCACGGCCATGAAAATTAGTTAATCGTCTAAATTCCTTGTGCGACCTCTAACAATCATGGTCTGTTTCGTGCATGTGCATGATTCGGTTCACTTATTTTTGCTTTAGCCGGAAGCATCAGAATTTGCTTCACCTATTTTTTCTTTATAGAAGCATCAGAGCTACTGTGGTTGCTCATTAAATATTTAAAGGTCCTATTTAGAGTGAAGCACCAGATCAGAGCTTCTGTGATTGCTCATTAAATATTTGTGCTCAAAACTCATGATGAGAATGCAAAGCTTGCTCGGTAGGCTTAGCTTTTGGCATGGCCCAAAATTTCTGATTGCCTTGGCGATCTCCTTGGTTTTTCAGATGCAGAGTTAGATTACATAAGTTGCAAGTATCTTTTATAATCTTTGACATCCACCTGCCGTTGATGTTTCTTTCATTTTTCTGCAGGCAGATTTAACTTCGGAGACCTTGGAGTGACGGAAGCTTTCACTTTGCGCTCATGTAGGCAACCTGTTTTTTTCCTTCCTCCGACAGGTTTGGATGTAGGATTTACGTTAACGAGTCCTAAGTGCAGATAATTTTCTTTCATCATTCTGCCTTCTAGAACACTTCTATTTCATAAGTACCTTCCAAAACTAGCCACTGGCAACTACTTGTCTTGGGATTTGCTAGTCTGTGATCTTCCAAGTGCATAGTTAAATTTATACAAGTTTATTTATCCTTTAGTGTACATTGTAATCTTTGAGTATCCGCCTGCCATTATCCTTAATTTCATTTTTTTGCAGACAAATTTACCTCGGAACCTGCTAAACTTACACAATTTTTGTATAATTTTAGGCACATAAGTGACATGGTTTTTCCCAGTCTTTTATTTGTTGATCCACCCTGCAGTATTAATAGAAGCAAAGCATAGTTTTCCCATCTTAATGCAGTAGGTGCATTGTGCATGCTGACTGGTGCAAATGTTGTGCAACAGGCTGTAAATATAGAAACATATTAAGGAACATGTATCTTGTCTCTTGCATCCGTATCTGATTATACTTAGAGAGGCAATGGAGTGTCAAATTTTATCCATGTCATAGAATGAAACTGTTGCAAGGTGGATGTAGCAAGTGGTTCGCTTGACCATGGATATCCACAAGTTTGATGGACTTATCATATGTATGAAGAAGGAAGAGATCAGGAATGTGCACATGCACTTGATTCATCTAAAGTTTCGGCGTGTCACGAGGACATAAATATATACAAAACTGTATGTTCCCTTGGTGTACAGCAAACATTATTAAGTTTCAGCTAAGTACCAGTTAAAAAACTAGGTTCTAGTGTTTTTGGTTTCCAGTAGAAGCCTTGAAGAACATGAATCAGTTGATGGGTTTTTTCAGGTGTTAACCCATGTTTCTCTCACTTAATGTTTCTATGATATACCATAGGATGTCCAAAGAGCAATATTGGAGTTCTTTTCACCACTGTACAACAGCATTCAGATGTAGCCTGATTTCCTATGTGATATTGTCTTCTGAAGGCAGGTCATTTATAGCTCAATTTCCTAAAGCCATTTTCAACTGCTATATGATATTTTCATGCCTATAAGAAAGAAAGAAACAAGAAGAAAGTTATCGTTAGTGCTTATAGAAGGCAATGGAATTAATTGCATACCTGTGCCCTTTATACAGGGAACAGTTAATTCGCCTAAGCAATTATCTATTTTGTTTTCATGTTTGCGGGGTGGCTGTTCCTGTTAGACCATTTGTAGCTCAAGCCAAGAAAATGATTATATATTTATTAGAGATTCACTTTTTCTGTTTGCAGTCATGTTTCTGCGTATGTTGTTTCTGAATAATTCTTTTCTGCAGTCATTCATCATGGAGATGATAATGCCAATGAATGTATAATGGAACCTCTATCATATGTAGAAGACGCAAAGTAAAGCAAAAGATGAAGCCCTTACCATCTGTTGAAAGCTGTTCAGATGAACTGGAACTGGAAGACTCCTTGGCAAACTCAGGCTTCTCTGCCATTGAGATTGAAGTCTCAAATAATGATATATTGTGCAAAGGCTTGCTTAATGTCGAGCACTCATGCTTGAGTGCTGCTGAGGCTATAAATGGCATTGAAAATGTGGAAGATCTGCATCTGAACGAAGTCTTAAAACAAATTCTATGAATGCTGAGCATAACACAATGGGCATTTCTGGTTATAAAATTGTCAGTGATTCTCAAATAACTGACACAGAGGTGCAGAGAAAACTAGGCTCAACTCAGAAAGATCGTGGTGATGATCCAGGAGAAGTGGAATCAACATTGACGGACTGTGATGGTGAGATTGTTGACATGGATATGGAATTTTTTGGGTCTTCTTTGGAAACAGAGGACACATGCAGGCATAATTTATCAATAACTATGATCCAGAAAAACCCATATGAACTAATTGAAGATGTCGTTGACATTTGAAACCATTGTGGAGAATGCATGGAACACACAAGGTAAGCCCCTCCACTTATTGACACATGTTGAAGATGTTGTGATCATGGAGATGCATTGCATCCACTTTTTTGAGCTTTGCAAGTGAAACCCAGTGCATCAAATTGCTGACATGTTGCTTAAGATGGTGTTTAAAAGAAACGAATAAGCGAGGGGCAATGCGATGTGTTCGCTTAGCGCACCTCAAGTGATTCCAATGACCTCATTAGAAGTGATGATCTTACATGCAGGCCACAATTTCCTACATGGAAACTTATGACTGTTGCTATTTTTGTGGCAGATGCTGTGCTCACAGCTTGTGCACATGGCAAACTTTCTTCCAAGGACTTGAGGACATGGCAGTTAACCTCTTAGAGCAATAATAAGTTTTTTTTATTCAGAAAGATGTTCATTCAAGTTTATCTGGAATGCATCATTTATGTTGTGTAATCTATCATGCTCATGCAGGACTGTTTGTGTGGACTTCTTAGTCAGCTTTCATTGCACATTTGTAAGCTATTATTGCAGGCAGAGGTAACTCGTGGATTGCGAAAGTATGCATCAAAGGATCGAAATGATTCGCCAAGTCTAGTAGCAAATTTGTTGACTGTGAAAGCTGGAATTAAAGACATTCTTGTTGTCACTGGGGTGCATGCTTTAAGCCTTGTTGCAGGTGTGCTTTCAGATGCAAAATTCCTCTTATAGTATGCTATAAAGTTCATTAATTTATTTGTTTCAGGATCTTTTGGAAGAAAAGCACCCGTCTCTTCCAAAACCTCTAGCTAGCAGCACTTGTTAGTCTTACTATTACATTCAATTTGGATAAACCCTTAGATATTGTTCTTTTTGTTGCTGGACCAGCGTTAGAAAGCATAGCTAGCGGGATTCCATGGCCTAGCATGGCAATTGTTGCTGCACTTTGAGTGCAAAATATCAAGAGGTGGCATGACTACTTAGTTTTTTCTACGTCATGCACAACAATCATACGCACAACAGTCATGTGGGATAAATATGGCACAAAAATCATACTAATAAAACAATCATACTAATAAACGTGTCGTGAAACAATTGTTACGAAGTTTTTCCTCTGCCACATTGGACCTATACAATAGTCTTTTCCCTAGACTTAAATTTAATTTAATGGTGCTGTAGATGCCCTTCCCATCATGAAAATTATACTCATTCTAGCCTTGGGGCTCCATCTCCTGTGGCCCCATGTATCTTATACTTGTGTATATATCCATCCCTTCATGATATCATGTTTGTTACGAATGAGAGATACTCATGCTTGTCGTAGAGACAACTAGGGATTTAGTTTTCAAAGGAATAAAAGTTGGACGTATGTGCTTGTTGCACATTCTCAGAGCCCAACCACACAAATTGCTACAAGAAGTCCCTAAATGCTCTCCACCAAGGGATGCCTCACATGCAGAAATTTTGACATTCACAAGTATCTAATTTTGGACGGACGGTTTGACGCTCAAGCCGTTCGTCCTTGAACTGCTCGAGCAGTTTCAACCTGAGCGGCAGAACAACAAGCCGGTCGTCGAGCCGCTGATGCCCACATGTCAGGCCTCTCTAATGGGTTCTTAATTCACATAATGATTTCTTGGCTTCTGAGTAGATGGACTGACTGTATTTTCTTCAGTTGCTAGTTTTGATACATCTCGTTGATCAAATATACTAGCATGATTTGGCTAGACTAGATGGCCACCATTTAGTTTGAACTCTTCACTTTAGGGAGGTGCACCAGTAGTGGGGCTAGGGAACTTAAAAAGATGGAATATTTATGTCAATCGAATGGGATATCTAAAAAAATTCTTGCCTTGAGGTATTACATGTATGTACTTTTTGTTAAAAAAAATGCAGACCGTCTATAAAGTTTTCTCACAAAATGGCTCTATCTACACTCTGAAAACAACATCCAAATGATCTAAGTAAGATTGCATGATTAAAATTGAACCCACTATTTGCTTGTGGGTAATTTGAATATTCTTGGAATATTCTAACATATTCCTAGCATATTATGTGGTGAATGGTTGGGATTTTCGGAATGATAATGTGTGAGTGTTCTGTTGTTTTGGAGTGGTTTACTAAAGCATGCATGTTGAGTGGATGTTTCTCGTCCTCTTCTTTTTTTTTTCCCCTTTTTTTAGCAGGCTGCCTTTTATGAGGTACAAACTTTTGCAACAACAATAGCAATTTCTCAGCAGCCGAATCATTTTATGATGCATTGAAGTAGACAATCACGTTTCCCCCAAGTAAAGTACTGCAATACAAAAACATGATCAACATCTGTGCTAAGAATTAGGATCAGGGACTGGACAAAAGCGTGAAACATGGTCAATGTTTGAGCTAGGACTAGGCCAAACATAGTGTTATGGATATGACACTTATTACAAGTTATCTAGCATTCCTCACTTTAAGTCCATAGTGGGCTTCTCTTTATTAACTTAATGGGCTTCCCCCTCTGCCTAGCCCCTCCTTTGCCCAAGCCACGAAACAAATCATAAAGTATCTCTCCATAAGATCACAAGTTTTACGGTTGTTTCAAGCTAAATTATCAGGCACGAAAATCCATGATTTTCTTCATTTCCTTAGTAAAGCTTGCTCTCTTCTTCTTTTCCAGTTCTTTTTTTTCCCTATCCTACCCTTTCCCCAACCCTGCTTTTCTGCTAGTTCTTCTTCTTTACGTAGTCATGCATACATATTGTGTTTGTAACAAATAAGAGGGTACAAATTTGTCTCCTTTACAACCACTTTGAGAATGTATTATGGTTAATGAAATGCAATTGAGGTGGAAAACCTCTTGTGTTAGGTAGTTTCCACCTGGATATAAGCATTTCATGGCATTATCTGCTATAATTCATCAGTATTGCTCATGTTTATAATCAGTGCTTTAAAAGAACTATTTCTAAGTGGGCAGGTTATGGAAAAGGAAGTACTGGAGTAAGGACATGCTTGGGAAAGGTTCACATTTGGCAGAATACCCCTTCTTTAATATGGTTGTGCAGATTTTATTTGCTTTCTTCAATAGATTATTTTGGATGCTGCCTTTGTGGCGCGACGTTAAAATGCTTATCTTATCTTATCTTATCTTTTGGTATTATTTTGAAGCTCAAATTTTGATTGGTTGCTTGGTTATAGCATTGCATCATCTTTTTCTATGCAATTCCTATAATCTGCTATGCCCAATTGGGAGAACCCAATTAAGCAGCTTGGTTTTGGAAGTTCGACCCAATAGCTCCAATAAAAATTTATAGCCAGGTTCAAGCGAGCCATCAATTTTGTGTCGATTGCCTATACTTATATCCAGAGCACAGCGATGTAGGCCATTTTTTAGAAGCCAGAACAACTGTCCATGCATTCAGATTGCCCAAATTAAATTTTGCTTATAGACCAAAAACATGCAAATACTAGAAAATTTTGTGTGGCATTCTTTACCAAACTATTTTTGTTAGGTTGTATCCGCATGTTATAGTTCACTGAAGATAGGCCCGCCCAAATCGATGTATTATGATGGGTATGATAGGTATGATAGATGTATAGGTATGATTCAAGCCTGGATTTGGTATGATTCAAGCCGAGGAGTTGGTGCAAAATAGAAGAGATCAACCGCCCTGACATATAGGTGTTTAATGGGCATTATAGATATGCATGGATGGGCGTCCATTTGTCCAAATGGAGGCGAGGCTGGAGGCCGGGCCGAGCCGAGGAATGTAAAAGAAAAGGGACGGGCGGCCCCTTTTCTAGTAAGCTAGAAAAAATTGAGCGAATATATATTTTTGGCTGGAATATTCCGTCAGATGCCGTATCTTGTTCTTTTCCCCGTTAACGTTTCGTCGGGCCTGGCTATGGCTTGCAAACCCTAGAAGAGCTTTGCCGCCCAGCATGGCCCTTTTGGTAGAAACGCCTGGTGGCAACATAGCATCTACTTCTGGACACGAGATAGATGGAAGCACAAATCCAGAAATTATTATGGCAAACGGTGATGCCAGAGATTTGCCCTCAAAAGACCCCAAAGATGCAGTATTCAAGGAACCCAAGTCAAACGGTAAGATGTTTGCTTATAATTCTGCCGCTAACGGAGCTGGCAATGGTAACCTAGACGAATCTGGGGTTTCGGATCATGGGATCAAACGGAGAAGAGTAACTGCATTGCCGTTGGAAGTTGGAACCAAGCTCATGTGTAAATGGAGGGATGATAAACTGCACTTGGTGAAAATTATTGAACGAAAGAAACTGTCTACTGGACCTGATGACTATCAATATTATGTTCATTACACTGAATGTAAGTGGATTCTCTGCTTTTTATTTAGGAAAGTTTTAAAGCATGAGAAATTCATTTTGGTGGAAACAATATGAACATCCCTCACATAGAAAACCAAACTGCCTTGATCCCTCAAGAATTGCTGAGGCTGTGCTGAGAAACATTTGTCATATCTAAACTTCAATTTACATATATTCATCTTGTGCAATTGTGCGAGTTATTATTGCTTAATTCATTTTGTAGCTCATTTTCTGGGCCATGCAGTTAACAGGAGGCTTGATGAATGGGTGAAGCTGGACCAGCTCGAGCTAGATACAATAGAGACTGATGCAGAAGAAAAAGTTGAAGATAAAGTAATTCAATGTTTTTTGCTTTAGATTTTGATGTGTCCTTTACTTATATGTGAATCTAGATCAAAGAATCTAAATTTTATTTGCCATTATTTTATTCAGGCTGGTGGTTTGAAAATGACACGTCATCAGAAGCGGAAGATTGATGAGACCCATGTCGAAGAGGTGCAGTACTTAGTATTTGTTGTTTACAACCTAGAAAATGTATATATGCTTTAAAGTCTGCTACATTCTGTTTCAGGGTCATGAAGATTTTGATGCTGCTAGTCTTCGTGAACATGAAGAATTCACAAAAGTGAAGAACATTGGTAAAATAGAGCTTGGAAGATATGAAATTGATACGTGGTATTTTTCGCCGTTTCCTCCAGAATTCAATGATTGCAACAAATTATTCTTTTGCGAATTCTGTCTGTCATTCATGAAGCGAAAAGAACAACTTGCTAGGCACATGGTAAGTTCACTTCAAACGAATGGCCGATGCTTAGTAGCAATTTATAAGGGAATATGCTGCTTTGTTTAACTAATTAGACAAGCAAGGAGTCAATAAACTAAAGCAATGGGGAGGCTTAACAATATATAAAACTTCAGCTGATTGGATGTGCGTAATTTCTTTTCAGAGAAAATGTGACCTGAAGCATCCTCCCGGTGACGAGATTTATCGGTGTGGATCATTATCAATGTTTGAGGTGAGATTTTATGAACAGAACATACTGTGTGGTATTGCACAGGTTGTGTTGGGACGACACACTGTTTCTGCAGTTCAGTAACATTTGGGTTATATGTACAGGTAGATGGAAAGAAAAACAAGATTTATGGCCAAAATTTATGCTACCTTGCAAAATTGTTTTTGGATCATAAAACATTATATTATGATGTAGACCTCTTTCTTTTTTACATTCTCTGTGAGTGTGACGACCGGGGGTGCCATATGGTCGGTTACTTTTCCAAGGTAGGTACAAGCATCTGAAACATTTTTATTAATAAGAACAAAAGTGCGTGCTATACTAATGAGGCATTTTGTGGCGAGATTTCCAGGAGAAACACTCCGAGGAAGGTTATAACCTTGCTTGTATACTTACTCTTCCACCATATCAGCGGAAGGGATATGGAAAGTTTCTTATAGCCTTTTGTGAGTATTGCCAGTTTCATTTTTTTTTTTGGAAGTCATATACTTGCTGGTTTACCTTAGAAATTACTTTATTGTAGCATATGAATTATCTAAGAAAGAAGGGAAAGTTGGGACACCAGAGCGCCCCCTTTCTGACCTTGGCCTGCTGAGCTACAGAGGCTATTGGACCAGAATACTGTTAGATATTTTGAAGAAGCACAGGGGAAACGTCTCTATCAAGGTAATTATTTTCGTTGTAATTGCATGCATTAATGAGCCAAACGTACTTTTTCTCCCATTCGGGAAACAAGGAGAAAACTACTAATTTCTGCAAGCACAAAACTCATTTTCCTACATGACCGCTTCACCCACTTTCTGATAATAGGAAGTGGCCAAAAGAACATAGTAGGAAGTTTATAATTATAATATTAATAATGGTCTAAGCTGTTAAATTACAGGAGCTGAGTGATATGACAGCAATCAAAACCGAGGATGTCATAAATACATTGCAGGGTTTGGAACTTATACAATATCGCAAAGGTCAGCATGTTATTTGTGCCGATCCAAAACTTTTAGATCGCCACCTGAAAGCTGCTGGGCGAAGTGGCCTAGAAGTTGATCCCTCAAAGTTAATCTGGACACCGTATAAGGAGCAAGGAGGCTAACAAGACATGTCCAGATGCTAACAAGAATGTTGTAGAAAACTCTGTACCATTTATACAAATGTATATTATTAATTGAGTAATCCCGTAGAAGGCTGCATGTGTAAAACCTCCAGACATGCGGATGGAAACACATTTGCTGTATAGCGCTAATGCTTTATTATGAAAAGTTGAGCCAATGTTGACACAATGAGAGACAGGGCCTGGACCATTAGGGAAGCAGTAAATCAATAGTAAAGAAACACTATTTATCTTTATCAACAAATGCAATGCCTCCATTGTAGACTGGTGCCATGTAAACGTGCAGTTAGACAGGCCATGAACTTTAGTATGGCTTTCGAGCATGTGTTTGTCTAACTAATTGCAGTTGCAGGAATTGAGCGACATGACATCAATAAAAATTGAAGATGTCATTTCCACTTTGAAGGGGTTGGAACTTATCCAATATCAAAAAGGACAACATGTCATTTGTGCTGATTTAAGACTTTTGGACCGCCATCTAAAAGCAGTTGGGCGAAATGGCTTGCTAGTTGACCCGACAAAGTTAATATGGACACCATACAGAGAGCAAGGAGCTTGATGGCGGAAAAGAACTGTTTGGGCTAGTTGGCTATGTAAATAGTTCATTTTTAAACCAGAAATATGATACTTTGTTACTTTGATTCTTTTTGGCATTAACGTCATGAGATGAAATTGGCACACAATTTATTCAAATCTTTGTAGTCTATGGTGCCTCACAATTTTACCTTGATTGGGTCCTCGTGGACGATAAAAATTTTCTTCTTCTTAAGGAAGATTTAGAAAATTCTACAATTCTACAAAAATTCTTTCTTAAAAAAGTTTTTTAACAAAATTTTCTTTCTTCTTCAGAAAGAAGAAGAAAATTCTACGTGGAACAATTCTACATAGTTTCTCCAGGACTTTTGTAAACCCTTCATATATTATGGAGGAGAGGTCATCCACGTAGGCGTAAAAAAACAAAAGGAGCTAATACATTTCAAAGAAGATAGGAACAAACAACAATCATAATTACATTTTTTATATATACAATTTTACTGTTTGTTTGTCCCCCATCTGCATTATTCAAATTGCAATTCTAGCTTGGATATGTCAAGTTCCATATAAAAACCACTGTGTCTTGGCATGGCTATACAAGTTGCATGTTTGTAACAAAAGTAGAATTTTGTCATATAAAGAGTGGAAGATAAAACGAGAATTTGTAGCTAATTACTTACAACTCTGACTATCACTTGCTTATCAGAGATAATTCATAAAGCTCATTAAGTATCCAATCTTCTCCAGTGTGTCCCCCCAGCACAAGAGCTTTCGAACCTCCAACAACACAAGCACTATGACCCCAGGCAAATTTAGGTTTCTGACCAGGAATATTAAGCATCCGCCATTCTGGTTTATCCTCGGTTGGATCTAAAAGGTAGAGCTGTGATGCTGAATGTAATCCAGCAACCGAACCACCGAATATAAGAACCCTGCCACCAGGAAGCGTTACAGCTACATGATCTAACCTTGGAGGGGGCGGGGTGCCACTGATGGAGGAACCTCCAGGTAATGTACTTCCTGTCACATATTTCCAGATAGGATGCTCCTCTGCAAGGTCAATGGTGAAGACATCACTCGACCGTAGCCGTAGTGGTCCACTTTTTGCAAGTCCACCAAACATGAGAATTTTCCTATCACCATATGACGATATTGTGTGTCCTAACCTCGAAGGAGGACTCCAAGAGACAGGTACCTCCCGCCACATTGGTTTATCCATCATCAAGTCAAGCAGGAAAGTGTCACTCAGAAGAACACCAGAATCAGCACAACCACCAGAAACAACAAGCTTTGTTCCCTCTAAAGTACAGGAACTATGCCATGACCTGGGTACTGGAGGTGCATCGCCTGTAACCTCACGCCAACTGGGTTTTTTTTCAT
This sequence comes from Isoetes engelmannii, assembly GCA_011763485.2. Taxonomy (NCBI): domain Eukaryota; kingdom Viridiplantae; phylum Streptophyta; class Lycopodiopsida; order Isoetales; family Isoetaceae; genus Isoetes; species Isoetes engelmannii. The sequence goes on along the minus strand of JAANSK020258940.1, from coordinate 9,438 downwards.
CTAGATCCAAGATAAACACATCATTTAAAAAGCCTTCTTTGCCACAACCTCCAAAGACAACTAGCCAAGAACCATTCAAGCATGATAAAGTGTGGCCCCATCTCCCTGGTGGTGCAGATGATACGTCAACATGTCGCCATTCTGGATGAGCTACACCGAGGTCTAGTACAAATGTATCATTCATTGGCTGCATATTGACACCTTCCCCACCAAATAATACAACCCTGTTACCTACAGCACAGGCGCTGAAATTGCACCGAGAAGGCTCAACTGCACCTCCAACAGTGAATTTCCTCCAGGCGGCAGCTTCCAACGTTGTTAATTCCCTTGCAAGCCGTCTCCAATTAATATTTTCTGTAGTATGGACAGATTCAAGTGCATGTGTTGTGTCCGGTCCCCAAGCATTCTGACAAATAAGCTTCCAAAGGTCTTGATTTCTTGTCAACTCATTCAGGCGCCTGCATACAAGGCCGAGGGATGCAACATCACGTGGCGATAGTTGGGCTAATATGCTTTGGATAAGCACTTCATCGCTAAGCTGGAAAAGCCCATAGTAAACCTTAGATGATGGACCTGGTGATGATACATAGGAAAGGTTCTCTTTTGACTGGCGTTTAACCATAGAATATGATAATGTATCCCAGCGGGAAGACGGTAACGGTCCCAAATCAAGTTTTATTTCCGAAAATAACTGAATCCCAATAATATGCGTTACAATACCATCTTCTCCCCTTATTGGGGTTAAACAGAGCCTGTTCATTAATGGAGTCCCATCTTTGTGGAAGTTGAGGAGCTGGCCCTGAAACTCTATGCCTTCAGCTATACATCTCCTTATTTCTGATACTGTAGCAGAATCAACAAGTGGATGTCTTCTCTGTGAAAAAGGGCCTCTGTACTGCAGAAAGCGGCTACAAGTTCAAATACGAAGCAAATTAGAGAAGGCAGCATAATTGTCGCACACACTAGTAATATATCTCTTATAACTCCATGCATGTAATTGACACTTAAATAATGTTCTAAATTATCCCTCTTGTGTTAATTGTGGACTTGCTTTAATAATTCTGCCAGCTCAAGTTTTCCCAGGTGTTCAATTGCAGGTAGGTCGTAATATCGCTTCACCTTGAGAGACATATAAAGCTACTCAATTTGACAAAGGGCAGAATCAATAACAAGTCTTAATTTTCCCCAGCTATTCTATAGACTAATAATCATTCTTCCTTTAGCAAAATCCACAAGGACCATGCCAAAGACCTGTTGTTTAAAATATCACCATTTGTCAGACAAGGCAAAAATGAGGCACCCCCATGATTCATCGGTTAAAATCCCAGGTTCATAAGACCATGAAATCTGGTTCTCTAGCAAGAGAAGAGGGGGTAGTTAATCATTCAAAAGTTTGGTTGGACATCAATGCTGATAAATGGAAGCCCTATATTATGTATTATAAAGCTGTGTACCATTATTATCTTTTAGAATAGAAGCTCTCCCATTTATGTTATTGATTTTGCTTGATATGGATTGCATAAGACTAATAAGAGATAACCACTGAACAAGACTACACATGAGATAAGCTATGAAGTATTATGCTAATCAGGACTCCAGACCACTAGAGCCTATGCTATCTAATGTCAAACTTGCTCTATGATTATGAAGGAAAGCAAGCCTACCAGTTTCGCCCCAGAATTTCCTCCGCCTTGTAGCCTGTTACAACCTCGAATACAGTATTGACATATATGATTGGATAATCAAGTTCCAAAGCATCTGCCACTAGAACCCCACACGGAGCTGATGGTAAAAACGGTAAAAACATCTCAAGCTTTTGTGGTGACCCCGAACTACTTTGCCCACATTCTGCTTCTTCATTTAGCTCCCTTGGGCTGCCAAGACCTTCACCAAAGCTGCCGGTATCGCTGCTATCAGTATCAGATTCCATGGCATTGTCCCAAATCTATCTGCTACAATTATCCAAATACAAATCCAAGACCTATATATGTTAAGTCAACCAGCAAATCCAACCTCTGAGAGGGCTTTTGAAATAGAAATCTTGTGCCTGCCTCCCCCATCCCAAATTCGACGAAACCACAGAGGGTTATTAAGAGCCAGTGCTAAATTACTCTGCTATGCTTCAAATTGCAAGTTATAAAGGACGCATCAGAAGGGACAAATTTTCTTCAAGCCGCTCTCTGCTACCATTGCTTGCTTACTATATTGGAATTTGGGAGAAAGTTCATAACCTAAAGTGCAAAGGGCGTGCAGATACTTTCAGTATATACTTATGTACATGTATATTGTTGATTTCATGGAGTTTATAAAAGTCAATAATAATTGTAGGATGATAATATGATTTATTAGTTCCGTTATTAGCCACTCGTATCATCCTATTGATTTTGGGGACTATTTGGATGCCATATATGATGTGGATGAAATTGCCTCATGCTCAAGGCTCGAATTTAGTGGCCCACCGAACTGAGAAAAATGCCGCCTCACATTTGATATTACCGGATTTCTGGATTTTTGGAAGCCTACTTTTTGGATTGCGTTGTATTTTTTTTTTTTTTTTTTTTTTGTAAAAATAGCCGAAAAATCGTTGGAACATTTTTTATCCAATCGGATATTTTAAAGGATGGCCAAATTTTTTGGGGCCAAACCCCCTATGCTCATGCTTACTACTTTATCAAATCCACGCTTTGTGATCGCGTCCAATTTGCAACTAAAATACTTGTTTTGTTTAAATCACATGGCTAAAATGTGAAAAAAATCGGATAAAAGTTATGATATGGTCCCATAAAATGTACTTATTTGAAAGCTAGAAGCAATGTCCTCATTGCTAGGTAATGTTTGGGTCTTGTAAACGTTAAAAACTTGTAGATGAAAAGCCTAATATGTCTGTAATAATTCGCAATATGTTATAAAAGTTATGTTGTGCGCCGGATGGGTATGTGGTATGGATGTCATACATGATAAGGCAGTGATGGTGGGTGGGAGGACATTCAAATCTGATCATTTATTCAACAAAGATAGAGTCTTGTACCTTTTCACGGAAACAAGATCTGTCCAAGCAAATCGAAAGATAGAGTTCTTTAAATCTATTTCCAAGCAAATCTGTTGCCGGAGTAGGAATCTAAGCCCAGCCACAATTTGCCAGTTGGTTTAAAAGTCGACGATGCAAAGAGGAAGAGGTCACCAATGGGCAGAGGGCCTTAGCCGTTAAGGTCGCTAGTTCGAGCCTCACTAAGAACAAAATTGTCCTAGAAGACCATTGCCTCTAGTAAGGGGATGTGCCTTGAGAAGGGCCATCATATGTTTCAAAAGGGATGCTGCCTAGTGGCATGACGTTAAAAACGCTTCTTCTTCTTCTTCTTCTTCTTCTTCTTCTTATTCTTCT
>JAANSK020258929.1:0-12549 GCA_011763485.2 Isoetes engelmannii | reverse complement strand
GACTTATAGATTTGGTCTATAAATATCTAGTTAAGTGTCTTTTGAAGCAAGGATTTGCTTGTCTGGCTCATTTTTTCTGGGGGAGGAAAGGTTTTAGGACATCAGTAATGGGCGCATTGTGAAAGATTGGAATTCTACCTAAGTGTGTCTTGGGATTGTGAGAAATTCTTAATCTTTGACTACTTCATTTATGGAATTCTTCAATCAAAAGGTATTGGCGTGGTCAAAAGTTGTTGTTAGCAATACTGCTTCAAGAGTTGGAACTTGAAATAAGGATTGCTAATAAGACTGATGTTTATGAGTGAGCTAGAAGGACTATTAGATTGTCCAGGTTAAAAGTTCCTAAGTAATCTCAAGCTAAGTGTAGCTAGATGAGATTAGGTGACTATGGGATGAGGACTTATGAATAGAAGTTTATAAGCCGGAGTGCTTGATATTATCTAGGAGATAATATGCTTATGACCATAGCAATCTCTATGAGCATAGAGTTTCTTGAATTTTGTTTCGAATTGTGATACAAGAAAATTCTTATTTGAAGAATTATTAATGCATGTTGAGAAGGTTGACTAAAGGGTATAGTGACTATGTATGGGACTGGTGCACTAGAACTTTCTCGTGTGGAAAAGTAGTTTTCTCTGAGTGATGGAATTGCGTTTCCTTGTGCATTGGGATCACAAAATCCTGTATTAGATATGGGAAGCTATAGGTCAAGTTTGCCAAGTTGTTACTTGGAGTTGAGTGTGCAATGTGCCAGGCTATGAAAGCCAAGGATGATTGCATACTAAATTTGCCACAAGCTTAGTTACATAGAACCAAAGTATAAGTGCGAGAGCATGGCCCTAGAGTCATATTGTTCAAGATTGCTAGGCATCACACTTGGTTCTAGTAAGGTTTGACCAAATACCTTAAGGGTGGTACTAATAAAATAGATGTTGTTAACCTGATGTGGTTAAAATATGCATGTAACAAGATTGGCCCATGGAATGGTCTATGTGAAGGATCGTGGGATCATGTAGTGGATAAACGTGTGAATCATCTAGATGTACTCGGATCAACAGAGTCTTGAAAGATGTGTTGAGAGTAAAATTTATCCATGAGAAGTTACTATGTGGAAGGATTAGCTACCCTACCTTGTTGCTTCAAATTAAATAATGTAAACGATCTAAAGTGATTTAGTATGTGTGGACTGGAGTAGAATCTTATAATATATACTGCAGTACATAAATGCCTCAAAAGAATTCTACTTTGAGTCATTGCATGATGGGGAGGCAATTCTCACTTTTCCAGAAGTGGAGTTGTATGAATCTCCTAATTAGAGTCAAACCTATGTAAGTTGAGGTCGTCTCGAGGAAGATGATTGTAACGTGCTAAGAAATGATAATTTCTTAGTTATACAAACAATTTTCTTGATAATATGTTTAAGAAAAGTGCCAATTTTTACTCCACATTATGCTAATCCTTTTCAAAGAAAAGGCTGGGAATATTAGCATAAGAGTTAGCTTTGTTGGGAAAACTAGATCTAGTATTGAATATTGTGAAAGCTAACTATACGGACTATACTATAGTGGATAACGGGGCTAATTCCATGATATAGTGTTTGTTTAATACTCCATTGTAACCCAAACTGATTCTATATGCTCAAATTTGTTCGGAGGTTGTACAAAAAAGATATTTTGGAAATATCAAGGTCTTGTAGTGATACAAGAAATCCTAAGTGGCCGCTAGGGAAAAACACTTTTGTACAACGTATTTCCTATATTATATTCTTATACCATGAGGTCAAGGTTGTAAGAAAGAGGAGGAAATGAAGTGTTATAGGTATTTTGGGGGATTGTCGCGCATGCTAGACCCTATGGGACATTTATGGTTGTGGAGTAGCGTCGATCTTACCACTGGGTAGTCTAGGATGTGATCGATATGAGTAGATAATTTATATCTACTAAGTGCGGATAGTGAAGTTATGATGGCAGTAGTTCGTTTAAGTGGCAATAAAATTAAGGTTGATGAGTTCAAGAATGGACCTGAAATCAGTGGGGTTTTATGGATTGACATAAAGTATGATTGGCTAGGTCAATCTAAAGGTTAATATACCAAGGTTGCAATTAAGGCAAAGGTTCTTGCTTTGAGGTTGCATTCCATGATAGCGTTGGATGAACTGGGTTTGCTTTTGGATTGCAAGGAAGTCAAGCAAAGTTGTGATTACAACTGTGTAGCTCATGTTTTGTTCCAAGCGATGAACATCTATGAGCTAAGCATTGTGCTTCTTGGTATTGAGTTTGTGCAACGTTTTCCTCATTTAAACTCTAGACCTTGAGGACAAGGTCCTAAGGGGAGGGGAGAAAGTTATTACAGTCCAAGGTGCAAGTCCCACTTGCAGACCTATGGGATATGGAGATGGCCTTGGAAGTGCCACTAAGTGGCCGGAGAACGTTCCGAGGATCCATAACTGCCTAGGGACAGTGCATGCGGAATTTTAAATGGCAAATATTTCGTATATTAAGGTGACATTTTAAATTTAAATGTTAAAGTTAACACGTAAATGTCTAAACGATTGGTTTTGGAGGTCCGCCATTGGCTAAGATATTTTAAAAGGGAAATATCTTCCCTCTGATCGTGGACAGCCAGTGCGTTGCCGGATCTGGATCAGATCATTTGATCTGTTATTAGGTTGGCTAATCGGAGCCACGGAAAAGGCTCTGGGTCTTCTTCATCCTAATCTTAGCCCTGCTCTCTTTATATAAGAGATTGAAGGCTTTTCAAAAGGGGGATCAGTTTTGGGTAACAGCCTGATGGAGTGCGGGTTAGTGCTTTTAGAGTTCTGATTTGCCTTTCTGAGTTTCTGGGAATGATGCCAGGACTTCTTGTTGCTTTGGAAATTATCCATTGTTCATGTGATTGCTCTTGAGTTGAGCAATATTGCTGCTGCAGTATTGCTGCAGTATTGGTTCTTCTGTCAGAACCTCTTGAAGCTGGGCTTCAGGCTAATCCATGGGATTAGCATTCACTTGAGTGTGGGGAGTTCTGGGAACTCACGGCGTGGATAAATGGTGAATCCAATCCAAAATTCACCATCGATTCTCTAAGTTTCACTGTTAGGGTGAAAATTCTCCACGTGGTAAAGGTGATTTATGGGTGAACGCATTGTGAATAGTAAAGGTGATTTATGGGTGAACGCATGGTGAATAGTAGGTAAATTCTCCCCTGATTTTCCATTTATAGAAATCAATTTGAACGCATTGTGAATAGTAAAGGTGATTTATGGGTGAACGCATGGTGAATAGTAGGTAAATTCTCCCCTGATTTTCCATTTATAGAAATCAATTTTTCTTTGTAGTGGAAGTAGTGCAGTCTAGCATCGTTGAAGCAATAAAGCACTTGTTGAACTGCTATGCTATATCATCTTAATCTATCACCTGAAAACACAAGGACAAAAAACCCCATACCTAGCCGAACTTAGTACTTGAGGAAGACATCAAAGGCAGTGACCACCCCAGTTGAAAACCCTTTTGCACAAATCCGATAAGGCCAGATACAGGAGATTTGCTGGGCCACAAGGATGGATTTAGGATGATCAGCAACAACATTTGCTGCTCTTCCAGACCTTTGAGCTAGCTCTCAAGAATCTGCACGAAACGGGTCGACGCCGTCGCCGTCGCCGTCGCCCTAAGCGCCTAGGGTTTCCGCCATCAGATGATATCACATGGTTGTATCAATCTCTAAACATTTAAATTGCCCTTTATCTGCACTTAAATGCATTTTGTCCTTGTCAAAGGTTGTAAAATTTGGATGATTGACGCAGACAATAATTTGATTGTTCTCTGTCTTCCAATCTTATTTTCCTTCAGAACTAGGGTGGTGCCATATCATCATTAAGCTAATAAATGCTAAATTTATCCCTAACACGTATCTAACCTTTGCATTGGTTTACCTTGTTTTCAAGAAAAGTATATTCGATTTTCTTAAACCCATCAACAAAGTAAGTTTAAAGGGCCACATAGATTCGATGTGATGTATGCTCTAATACGATTCAAAGAGAAGAAGAGGAGAAGGAACATTCATGACGGACTAGTTGGTTTATGGGAAACACACAAAACACTAGCATCGCTCTATGGGTCCTCCATTCATCTCATATTTGGTATCATTATGGACATTGCACACATTTCCCTATGTGATTCACTTCCTTACACACAAGAGTCGGGAAAGATAGATAGCAAGTAGTCGGGAAAGAGAAGCCGCGATAAATTTCTTGTATTTATAGTTAAACAAGTCCTTGTACTATGTAAGGTCTGTACAATTCGACTAGAAGTTAATTCAAAACCATCCAATGAAGATTCTGTAAAGATTCCCCCAGATTTTTTGAAGATTATTCCGCGATTCTTCTATATTTTGCAAAATTCTATCTATATTCTCCGAGAAGATTTGCTTAGATTCTATGAAGGTTCCCTTAGATTATTTCAAATTCCATCAAGGTTCTCCTAAATTCTCCAAGACTTTATGAAGATTCCCTTGGTTTCAAGAAAATTAAGAGCTAGTTGTACACGTGTCTTTGCAAGAGATCCTTTGTTTTTTGTATTTAAAGAGATCCTTTGTTTTTTGTATTTAGCATCAAAAGGATGGCTTCTATGGTATGGGTGTCTCACAATAGCTGCTTCAATTTCTGGAAGAGCAGACCGGAAGCAAAAAGTTAGCCAATTTTACGCTAACTTGTTGTCATGACTCGCTAGTGTTGATATTTTACCTTCTCAATTATCTTAGTTGTTATGCGACACAAACAGGAAGTTATGTATTTTTGGAGACTTCAGAATTACTGGAATTGGTAATGGTAAGTTTTAATACAATCAGAGAATGCTTGTGAATACGATTATAGAGTTGTTGGTGAAGGATGTCCTCTATTTTCAGCGTGTGAGTTGTGATCACCATAGATAACTCGAATTCAAAATGTGTATGAGTGTTAACGCACTTAGGAACGAGGGACGTCTATGAACAACTATGTGTGCCTAGGTCGTAAGTTTGTTTTTTTGTCAAGATTGATTGTTTTTTTCTTGTTTTATGGATTGTATTCATCCTTTAAGGATCAATCGATTTAAAGCAACCAAAGTAACCCATGTATTCCTTTATCGTTTTCATGCATAGTTCACGCGTTGATTCAGAAGGTGCTATATGCCATAAGGTGATAACGATAAGTTACTATCACCACTAAGGATATAAGTCTTCTTATTCTTTTGAAATCATGGAGCGAATGTAAATTGCAAGGCAAAATATTGTACTCATTATGGACTCTTAAAAAGAGTAACCAATGTAGCCTTCATTTTTTTTAACGTCTTGAATCCTAGTTCAGGAGCCAAACCAACAAATGATGCAAAAGGAAATAAGAATAATGAACAAAAGATGGGCAAACCATGCAAAATATTCAACTTCGACTTGCCACTTAATAAGTGCAATCAGGCAATTTGCATGTTGCATGATCTTTTAGGTCTTTATCCGTAAAGCAACTGAAGCTCTTAATCAAATTGGGAACAGCGTGGGCAAACTACGTTAATACTGCGTATGAATGAAAATGGGTCCAGATTATGCAAATAACATATGGGCCTAATAACATTGAATTCTGATCCTTTTTCTTAAAACGTCTTTTAACCACTGGGCTGAAAAAGCGTTTGAACCATCTGAATATTGTGGGCACAGAAACTATTAACTTGGCATGTGCATCTTGCTTAATAACTATATCATCTGCAGATTTGGTGCCTTGGAATGAACTTTGTGACAAAAACGCAGGATTGAATTGGAGTTTTACATGCCTAGAATTTTAACTGAGTACAGTGAAACTCAAATGCAAAAAAAGTTCTGAAGACTCAAATTTTTTTTTATAAACATACCAGATTTTAAATTTACGTTTCCAGCTTAAGATTAAGGCATCTACCTTCAACTCCATAAAGCTCGTCAATGTCACTCTGCAAAATGATCTGTGTCTGGTGCATGAATTTAGTATGAAAAAAGTGAAGAATCTTACCATGATAAGAATAAGCTGATAATTTGCAATATGCATAAGAGGTGGCATAAGAGGTGGCGTGCATGCTCGCATGGCGTGCATGCTCGCATGGCATGCATGCTCGCATGGCTTGCATGCACGCATGGCATGCATGGTCAAGGGATGGCCTGCATGCGCGCATGGCATGTATGGCTAGCTATAAGATGCTCGGGAGAGAGCTCAAAGGGCATTCAGTATTCATGTAGAGCTCGTGGTTGGGTGGCGAGTATAGCTAGCTCGTCACGTGTGTGTTTCAGTGGTATCAGAGCATCAGGTTTCGGTGGGCGAATTACTCCAAGCAAACTGGTGCTCATGGTTTGGAGGATCGCAATTTGTGTCTACACAAAGAGTATGATTCTCCCATGGCTAGACTATGCTTTGTAGCTTGGGTTATGACCTTGGCAAGCATGGAGCTACGGATCTAAAGTCATGAGATTTTTTGTCTTATAGTACTTAAAATATGTCCCTTGGTTCATGACCTTGTGGAGATATCTTTAAGAAGACAATAATCTTAAGTTATGTTGTGGATGTCGATGTAGCGAAGGAAAGGCCATGAATAGATTTATTTGTTCTTGGCGCCTTCGCCATAGATGACTCCATGTCATGATTTATTTAGAAGGTATGTCATGCAAGAATCATGACATAAAACTAAAAGGATACACGTTGTGAGTTCATGCAAGAAAAAGGTTGTACATAAAAGGGAACTTTTGTTGTTTTAAAAAGCAATAAGGGAACATATCTTTTAAGGGATACACGGGACCTTTCTTGCATTAAAAGTCAATACAAAAGGTTGTCAAAAGGGGACTTTTGTTGTTTTAAAAACACAATAAAGTAACGTGCCTTTTTAAGTGACAAAGAGGACCTTTGTAGCAGACGTGTCCCTTTTAGTGGGGAACGTCCATGCTTGATGTATGGCACATGTTGATTGTTCTAATTTTTTGACAATGTTCCCACATGGTTGTTGAATTACCTCCACAGCCTATTTTGTACTTCTTATTATTGATTAATTAAAAGTCCCTTTTCATTAAAAAAAAAAAAAAACATTCATTGCCACCGTTTGAGGTGGCATTAAATTTGCTAATACACTATTCGTTTCGGACGGCCAAAATGCATAAAAAATGTCGGTGTTGCTAGCTGCCCTTAAAACATTTTATCCCACCTCATCTTGACACTTTTTTTGCCACCTCACAAGGCGGCTTTAATTTCGTTTTAAATTATTTAAACCTCGTGCCACCTCGTTGTTGAGATTCATTATCTAGCATTAAATTTTTTTGGGCTACCTTGACACGTCATGTGGTGGCTTTGAATTACTTTAAATTTTCTTGACCTCACAGGGGCTGAGATCAAAAGCCCTAAATCATGTCGTATGACCCATCCATGTGCATGCATCAAATTGCTGAAGGTAACTTGCAGGATATGCCAGGCCGGACGGGCTACAGTGACAGGGATACAAATGTTCGCGTAGAACAGGTAACTGTGAATGAGGATGAGACGTCAGATATTGTGATGGAATTCCCTCATTGATCCAGTCCCAATCGCCATTGCGATTATCCCAATCGCCATTGCGATTATCCCAATCGCCATTGCGATTATCCATAGGCTTATTTGTGATTCATCTCATGGTACTATGTATTATTCTTATCTCAAATAAGTCTTTACATGTAGATTGCAAATATTTATGTGTACTATATTTACTATATTACGAGCCCGCTTGTCCATGTTTTGTCGCGACCGCGATCTTTTTAATCTTATATCGCAATATTATGAGCCCGATTGTCCATGTTTTGCCGCGACCACGATCTTTTTGACCTTATATCGCGTACTCCGGACTCATATGATAATTTAGTATCATCTAAAACCATCAGTTATATGCAAAGAAGCGGTTGCCTAGAAGCTTAGCTTGTTTGTTTCGTGGTAAATTGTGTTGCCTGAGTGCTTTTTTGCTTCTAAGATAGCAGGACCGTTTGAAAAGTGCCCTTTATACGCCCCTGGTCTGCTATTTCGAGCAGAATGAGAATGTACGGATTCTCAAATTAATGAATTCATGCATAGAAGTTTTTTTGTTTTTTTTTTTTGAAGGACTCGAGCCTTTGTTATCCAAAAAAAGATACAAAAAAAGTACAATGGGGATTAAGAACTCAATGGAAAAAATGTCCACTAGAGCAAAACCACCCCACTCAAATACAACATCTCAACAGTGTCAAAAACACGCAAAAGCTCACAAGTAGGTATGAATCTGAAGATAGTGCTCCCAAATACGGCTTTTCACCTCATTAGCAATTGATGAGCACCTGAATGCCTTGACAATTTGATGTTGGGCTTCGAAAAGAACCTGTGCATCAGACAAAGCAAGACCTTTGAATATGAGAAGATTCCTTCTTTTCCAAATGGACAAGATGATCCATGCAGAGACCAAATGAAACGCTCTTTCGTTAAATTTTCCCAGTTGCTCGGATAGACTGCTAATAACACCTGTTGGCTATTCAAACTGCAGTGAAAGAGGCCTTGAATCCACAACCAAGCATGCTTAACATGGCGTCACAGGAAAAAGCAATGTTCAATTGTCTCGTCCCTTAGTGCACATAAAGGACAAAGTGCAGAAACCTCTGAGCAAAATCTGTGCACCAGAATATTGATGCGCACACAACGATGAATGACTTGCCACCATAAAATAGACAGTTTGGGATGAAGCAGTTTATCCCAAACCCATTTCCATACTGCTTTCTGCCGGTCCCTAGGAATGACCAGGGGCCACTTGGACGATGGAGGCAAGACATCAACAGCAAGCAATATCTTGTACATGGAGCTCACCAACTTATCTGCTTTGACACTCTCATGTACTACCCAAAGCTGGGGGACATCTACTTCTGTTGTTGGAGGAAGAACTGAAGATACCTTCTGCAAAAATAGCCCGATCCCACCTTAAAAGGAGGAACTTAGCTTTAAACTCTTCCCACGTCAGCAACTGCATCTGATTATTATACCAATCAGATATCATATGCACACCTGCCAATCTCCATCTACGTTGCGTCAATGGGTGGACTGAAGATACCAGAGGATCACCATCTAAGGGAATCCACCAACAACTTTCCGTAGTGCTAGTGTGCGCACGATGGTGAAAATGAAACGGAGATCGTACAGTCTCCCATGCAATTAGCAGCCCTCTAAGAAATGGGGAAGCATTTGGGTATGCTGTCAGCGGGTAAAACAGGGCCCAAGGGAGGAGTGGCCTAAAAGATGGAGACCCAAAAGAAATGCACATTTGCAAAGACTGATAAACCAGACGGGAGCCTGGGGACTCATCCACATTATTCAAAATTCTGCACACAAACTTAGAAATCATGACTTTGCTCTGCAAAAGAAAATTGATCATCCCAAGGCCGCCGAAATGCTTTGGCAGTAGGCACTTTTCCCAGCTGACCTTCACTACAACGCCCTCTTCTTTTTCCCCCCAAATGAAGTTCCTGACGATCCTAATAATGAGTTGTACTTTTGACTGTGGTGCCAACATTAATGAAGCCATATACACGTGGGAGCTACTAAAACTGACTTAGCCACAACTATTTGTCCCGCCATGGAAAGCTTAGCTGTGGACCAACCAAAGAGGTGCTTTTTCAAGCCCTTTATCACTACCTCCTAAGCATCTCCCAATGAGATATGAATACCTACAGGGATCTCAAGAAGTTTGGTTGCTTGACCATGAGGAAGAATCTTTCATGGATAGGCCGTTACACATGGTGGAATCGAAGAGTCCAATGCCCATAGTGTTGTGCACTTCTGCCCACCAACAAAGATACCAGATGCCAGGGAAAAGGAATCCAGCAAGGAAATGGCATTCTGTAGATTTTGCTCATCTGCCCTCAAAAAAAGGAAAGTGTCATCCGCATATTGATTACAGATCTCCTGCGACCCATTGTTCATAGGAAGTCCATGCAAGATTCCTTCCTGAGCGGCAAGAGAAAAGAGTTGAGCAAGGACCTCTGCCACAACTATAAATAACAATGGAGCTAATGGGCAGCCCTGGCGGATACCGCAACCCACTTGAAAGAATGCGGAGGGTTCCCCCTAGAAGAGAATAGAAGAGCAGCAAAATAATGAAGTCTCATGACATCAGCTGTGAATTGGGCGCCAAAACCAAAGCACAAGAGACACTTCTCTAAGACGGTCCAGTCAACACTGTCATATGCTTTTGCAAAGTCCAACTTCAAATATACAATCTCATGACCCTAAAGTCGCGCCCAATAAATACCTTCATAAGCAGCAGCCACATTATTCAATACGCATCATCGTGGCAAAAATCCTGACTGTGTAGAGGAAATGGTGTCAGCAAGAATGCCCCTAGGCTTTTGTGCATAAGCTTTGGCAAAGATCTTATACACGGAGGACAACAAGGTAATAGAGCGCCAGTCCGAAATTGATGAAGGCTCCTTATATTTGGGAATGAGAGAAATGCAGCCAGAGTTAAGAATTTTGTCTAGAGCCTGTGCCTCTTGAAATCTCAAAATGCATCATACACATCAACACCAACCCAATCCCAGAACTCTTGAAAGAACTCCACAGGAATACCATCGATTCCAGGACAGTTTCCTTTCTCCAAGAGGAAAGTAGCATCTGCCAAATCATTCATCGTAATCTCCGCTTCTAAATTAGCTCTTTGCTCCTCAGATATAATAAGATGCATCTTAGCAAGTAATGCCTCTTGGAAATCAGATTGGAAGGGAAGGCGACGGGAGGCAAAAAAGGAAGAAAAGTGGCCATGCAGAAAGAAATAGAGGTACCATTGCAGAGGCTTGTCTCTGAATTTTTGCAGCTCTGAAAAAGAAGGACGTGCAGCGATCCCCCTCTTTGAACCACTGCAGGCCTGCCTTGACTAGAGCATGATGGACTTGCTCAGATTCCATCTATCTAATGCTAGCAAGGATCTGCTTCTCCTTCTAGGCATCTGATGGTACCACAGACCTGCAGGCCACTAACTGTTGGTAAAGAGCAATCCGAATCCCTCGATTAGCAGCAACTCGTTGGCGACTCCAACTTTTAGCAAAAGACTTCACGGCTGCTAGAGCATCAACAATCCCTCCCATTCCTTTTCTTCTCACAAAAGCAGAGGTCCAGGCTTGTCGGCATCCACTCTTAAACTCCTCATCCTTCAAGTATGAAGTGTTTAACTTGAAATAAGTCGTGGTCCTGCTATGCGCCACATCCTGAGAACAAGAGAAATAATGTGGATTGTGATCTGAAATAGAGTTGTCAAGCATGTTTTTGCGAGATAAATTTTGCAAATATGTAGCTGCCAATGCATTATATTATTCCCTATCATGACGTGCATATGCTCTCCCATCTCTAAGCCATCCATTGCACCAAGTGAAGCTTCAATCACCATCCACATCTACAAAACCACAATCATATATCAAACGCTGCCATTGTTCACGTTCAAAACCTTGGATGATTTTTCAACCTCTGCCGCATCGATCAGCCTCCAACTCAACCATATTGAAATCCCCCACCAGCAACCATGCAACATGAGTCCCGAGTCGAACTAGTTTGCATCTCAAAGCAGCCCATAGTGCACCTCTCTGATTAGGTCTGTTGTGTGCATACACATTCACTAGTTCCCACTCTTGCCCCTTATCTAACCACTTGATAATGATGCAACGAACAAATCTGTCGGTGTGAGTGAACGTGACTGCTATCTCATGCCTCCATGATGTTAGGACCCCAGCTTTTGCTGAGTCTGTTGCAGCCACCAAGACGTTATACTGCCTACCCACCACAGATGCTACCTTTTGCACATTCTCTTTCTTACACTTGTGTTCTTGCAAACAATAGAAATCTGATTTCAACCTACCAAGAGCCATGGAAAGTCTGCTCCTTTTGGTGGGGAAGAAGCCACACCCCGTACGTTCCAAAAAACCAGCTTCATAATGCAGGAGGGTCTGGTGGCCTGTGCGCCAAGTCCATGGAGACATCATTAGCACATGAGGCATCCACTTGATCAGCCCAGGTTAGTCCAGAGGATGCAGGAAGTGTTGTAACAATGGTGGCCACTACTTGTTCAGCAGGAGAGATGTACTCGGCTCGAAGAGCTTGTGGAGCAATAGTGTTTCTTCGACGAACAACTCTTTTCATATGAGGGATGGACCATTCACCACGGGAAGCTTCCAACCGTTCCTGTTTGCGAGCAATGACTGCAAGCCTCTCGCATTGCTCATCAGAAAGAGCAGCTTGGGATGTAGAGGAGGGCGGAGAAGGAAAAAGAGGATCAGGAATGGAGACAGGAGCAGGGGCAGGATGGCTAGACTCTGAAGTTGCCAGAAGTGGCGAGGGAGTCAGAGAAGAGGGAGACACCTAGCCATGGGCTGAAGATGCTACAGGGGCAGAGGGAGGTGTTCTTCTGACGCAAAAACTAGAGAAAGCCTCAGCATTTGGAAACATGTATGCAAGCTCAGGACTGTCACAATTTAAGGGTCTGAATGGGACTTGAACCCACTACCTCTGGAGTGGTAGCTGTGCATCCTAACCGAAAA
>JAANSK020258907.1:0-12549 GCA_011763485.2 Isoetes engelmannii | reverse complement strand
GGCACCATATATCTTGCACCCCAACCAAATACGGTCAGAGACCCACTCAAGTTAAACCATCATGTAACAAGAAGACAACTTAAGGCACATAAATGGGTTCAACTCCATAAAAAGACGTCTGCTGCACTTCAGTGAGGAACTATCTCATACTTCAAAAAATCCTAAGAACTATGCTCTTGTGCCCCCTTAAGGTTTTAAATTCATTGCCATTCTAAACCTTCCATGCACTATAGCATCGATTAAAGGAGAACAGCTGCTCACGGGTTAAACCTTTGCTCAAGACTGTTTACTAAGCAGCTGCTCTTAAGCAAGTGTGGATTAGCTCAGCAGGACTGAATAATTCCCAACAGGAATCTGAATTTGGCTTTTCTAAATCTGCAGTTAACAAAGCTTTTCTTCTAACAAGACCCGCAGTTAACAATTACTGAAAAGCATCTAACAGTTGCATCAAATGTATCAAAACTCGCAGACAAATGCATCAAATAAACTCTTATATTTCCCTGTTTCATAAATCCTTTATGTTCCAAAATAATCGATCAGACAACATGTCATATTATGCCAAAAGTAGTGACAGTAGAGCACTATCGAGCAAGCTCATATTGCAGCATAAGTGTTTTGCTGCCTCATATGTCTGTCTTTAACAACTATGACAAACCCTAAATAACTATTAGCTGCAACATTTTCTCTAAACTAACAGCAAAATACCCAAATGTTCTGAAAACCGAAAAGCGGTCAAACTTTTGTAACCTTTGTGAATTGAGCTAAGGTCATTCCTGAGTCGTCTGTGTCAGTGTCAGATTGATCTTCAACATATGCTTCTATCTGCTTCATAGGAGACTTCACTACATTAACATCATCTTTTGCATTTACAGGTTTTACAGGGGACTGCACTTCATCTTCAAGTTCCTTGGCTTCTACATTAGCATTTGAGGACTCCAAATTCGCTGCAGTTTCCACTACTGCTGCTACAGGGGACTCAACAAAACTTGGTTTTTCTCTTTCATCGGCTGCTGCAAGGTGTTCAGTAGGGTTTACACTAACTTGAGCACGAGCTATGGCATCTGGATTACTTTCACGAACAGGAGACTGATGAACAAGTTGTACTATTGCAGGAATAGTGTCAGACAAATTAAGCACTGGGGGAACATAGGAATTGGCAAAATTATCTTCAAATGGGTTTACATTTTGTGAAGGCCACCAAAGGTTTCCAATCCTGCTAGAGTTCCAGGATTCAGCTTGCTGGCTAGTGCTAATAGAAGGATCTGCAAGTAAAACGTATTAGAACGGAAACCAAAAGCACATATGCTGAAGTAATATTTGTACCTCTTGGACTTTCGTGAGTTGTGTCATTGCCAGCATCAGCAAACGAAGTGACTGTGTTCTTAGGTATAATATTTGGACCCAATTTCATGTCTTTTTCTTGCACTTGTTTCCTTGCACCCGATTTTGGATTACCTTTTACCAACTTCTCTGCAACTAACTTTGATCCTTTGCCCTTTGCTTGTGGTTTGCTAGTTTCATCTTGGCGTGCAGGAAAGTTGAAGTGCTTGGGAGGCCTTTTTCTTCCCATCTTTAGAGACACAGTTGAAGGACCCTCGGAAATTTCAGTTGTTGGAGGTTGATGTTGAGTGGCCTGACCAGCTAGACAACAGAGTTTGATACATAGTAAATGAAGTTGAAATGAAATTGTAAAACAATAATTAAATTACCTAGAGATGAAATAACGACATTCTCTTGAAGTGTGGCTTCCTTCTCTACATCTTTCCTTGATTCTGACTTCTTCAATGGACCTGTAATGCCATATTTAAAACAACTAGGTTAGGATGCTGCATTTCACACAACGTTTCGTTACATAACATACCTGCTTGTTTTTTGGAGGCGACCGAACGAGTTTGGGGACGTCTCGTGTCTTGTGGAGGCAAGTCGCAATCTGTATCAATGTCATCGTCCTTTGGATTTGAGGCATCTTGCTGGGCAGATGCATCTGCCGATGAATCTCCGTGAGAACAAGCAGAAGACACATCACGTTTACTTTTTTTCTTGACTGCATCTGCAACGGAAAGGATACAAATTTATATAAGGTAATGCAAATTTGACTAGAAATGGAGATGAACTCACCTTTTTGTGGGCTGACCATTGAACGCATTATGGGACGTTTCTTAACCTGTAATTTTTTAGGCAATGTGTATTCTACTTCCTCATCATCATTGTCTATGGAAGTTTGGTCTGCGTCATTGTCAAGATCTTCATCCTCATCAACCTCTGGCAAAGATTGTAAGTATCCCAATTCCAAATAGAGGTCCTTTGGAATTTCGGACTTGCACACATAGCAATGCAAGTTTTCCATACACTGCTGGAAGCACCAGAGATGGAATTTGTGGCCACATGCTAATTGGACATGCAAAACAAACTCTTCACTAAAGAACATACCACAAACTGGACAACCTTGACATCCATCTATAATTGACCAATTTCCAGCTGTAGGAATGATGATACTCTTGGCGACATAACTAGATCTCATATGCTGCAAGTTAGAAATCTTTTTTTGCAAATCGTCTTCTTTTTCACCCTTCATAGCTATCAAAAAATTCAGTTGTTCTATAGTGTCACTTATGGCTTTTGTGTTATCGGCTTGATCCTTGCTCTTTAAAAGTGAAAGCAAGGAAAGTCCCAACCTATTCTCTTCGTCTCTTAATTGCTTCAATGCTGCATCTTCTTCAGGACATACTAATACCAGGTCTTGCAATGTTTGCTTTACACCATTAATATCATTGCAGATAGAAGCTGCTGCTAAGTCAAAATCTTGAAGCAATCCTCTATTTTCTAAAGTCAGCTTCATCTCTTTCTCTTTTTTCTCTTGCTTTAATGCTGTAACTGATTCTGAAACTACTTTAAGCTCTGCCTCTAAGCATGAGATAGCATTTGCTATGTTGCAATAAGCCTTTTCTTCCCTACCTGTCTTAGGATGTCTAGTTCTTCTAGAAATCTGCAGGGTATTCCATGCAAACCTGGCCCAATTGAGAAAGTATTTATCCGGATTAGCAATTGCCTTCTTTGTGTGCTGCCAAGCAAAGGCCCTAGCAAATTTAGTTCTGACCTCCTTATCCTTCAGCCCGGTTTGATATATCTTAGCAACTACATCATGCAGCTCTTCGGCAAATTCAGGTCGAATTTTATGAATCTTTATCTTATTATCTTTCAGTTTACAATTCCAGACAGAGAGAAAATCTGAAGTATTGCATTCATCCCAAGAAATAGAGTTCGGATCCCTACCTACATTAGGCAGTTCTCTGTAAACAGCAAATTCCTCTACAGTTGATGCGAACCTCATCTCCTAAAAAAAAAATTCAGATTATATAAGCATTGCAAGCGCCTTAGAACATCTTGGAAATAAAGGAAATGAACATGCAAGAGACTACTCCACAAAAAGAACTGCAATCCGGATGTCGAAGTTACCTTTTTTTTGAAAGGAAAGCTTGTAGACGATTGCAAAATAGGGTTTTCAGGGCCTTCATTTTCAACACGAATCGAAGTCATGAGGACGATGATGATAAATCGGTAGGAAACAGTAGTGATTATCTTACAAAAAAAGAGGGATGATGGCACTGCAGATTATCCAGAAAAACAGAGGAGAGAGCTTGTCGAGGAAGCTGCTCGATGAAAAGAAATGATGGGCGCACAATTTTTTGACGTAATCGGATATCACTTGGCATCATCGGATTTGGGGAGGGCAGCAGGGTCGGGAGCTGCCACCGGCTTGCAAACAGTTCCAAGAACGGGCCTGCCACCACCCCCTTTTGATTCAGTCTGCGGCCACTCCACAGCTCTGCCAATCCATATAATCTTCTTTGCCTGGTAAATTCTGCTCCAACTCGGCCGTTACCTTAGATACAATTTTGTCTCTGCCTTTGTTTCAATTTCCATCCTTGTCTTTGGATAAGTGTCCCACAATCTTGCTCTCAGATTACCTACCTCAAGGTGATTAGTTATGCTGGTTTCTTGTGCTGCTCCAGTTAGTTGTTTCTATTGTCTACTTTTTGTGCTGTTGCATTCTTGTCTCTGGCTGTCACTGCTGCCTGCCCCCATTTTGAGTCTCTGCACCATGGCTAAGAAGGCTATGGAACTGGCCCGGAAGGCCAAGCTCCCCTAGCAGCCCCCTCCAATGCCCAAGCTGCCCCAGCAACCCCCGCCAGCGTCCACACCAGTTCCGAATGTATCTCTACCAGACACTTCCAGTCCACGCTCACAATTTGATCACCTTACACTCTCTTCTGTGCTGAGCTCGCTTACATCTTCAATCACCTACACTGATACTTTTGCCCATTTGCCCATAGAAAACTGGACACAGGCCCTCGATATGCTCAAGTTTCTTATTAGGGACTATGTACGCCACAATCCTGAACCCTTTTAGGTTGACGTAACAGTCCATCAGGTTGAACAAACCCCTTTAGTAGATGCTGCTATGCAGACTGATGGGTCTCACGCAGGATGGTATGCAGGACCTTATGGAACAATCTAGAGATTTGAACCTCTGGATTGTTGGCCTACCTGAAACAGGGGCGTGTACAGGCATGGAAGAAGCTGGAATATTTTTTACAGAGACCATGAGAATGCAGTCCCCAGGGATCATTGTCGCTAAGCGCATAGGGGCACACCGTTTAGACCGGCCTCAATATATTTTGGTCCGGTTCCGTACACCCCACCCCCCAAGATATACTCTCTGTGCTGCAGCATGCTAATCGACTCAAAGGAAGTTGTTTCTCAATCCATGAAGATTTGTCCCCTTTGTAGTTGTCTCAACGGCATCAAGAATTGTGCAGGGTTCGAGGTGCTTATTGAGGTGTTTATTCATGAGCATCTAGAATATTCTACGACTGTGAATATTCTAGAACATTCTAAAACATTGTATTTTGAGTATTTGCAAGGGTTCAAAAAAACTTTCTATTTTTTATTGAGGAGCTTATTGAGATGCTTATCCATGACCATCTAGAATATTTTAAAGCATTGAACACTCTAGAACATTCTAAAACATTCTATTTTGAATTTTTGCAAAGTTTGCAAAAAACTTTCTATTTTTTTATTGAGGAGCTTATTGAGGTGCTTATCCATGACTATCTAGAATATTTTGAGCATTGAGCACTCTAGAACATTCTCCCGGGGGGTGCAGCTAATGTAAGACACATAGGGCGTGTTCGTGCATAGGGTCAAGAGAAATTAACCCTTATACATAATTTTCCTTACAAAATATCCCTCATATTTCATATACCCCTCCCATATTTCTTATATAATTATATAAAATTCAAGCAAAACAAAATATTTTCCCATACTTATACGGTACGGTTGGACAAAAAAAAAACCCCCTCCCTTACACTCACATGGTTTCTACGGTTTTTTCTAATGCAACCCCCGGGAACGTTCTAAAACATTCTATTTTGACTTTTTACAAAATTCTATTTTTAGATTGAGGTGCTTATTCATGAGCATTTCCAACATATATAAAACAATATGGGTCGTAAGATCTTGCACCTAAGATCAAGATCAATATGGACCGCTAGTTCATTCCAACGTACTCTAGCTTAATTAGATCCTTACCTTAAGTTCAATTACAGCATTAATTTTGATAACAAATTAGTGCTTGGTCTAGTGGTTAGAATTGGGGGGCTTGGGGGGCAATGACCAGGGTTCAAATCTCTCAAACAACATAAAAAAATTTCGAAGCCTCTTCCTATACCGAGGATCAAGATCAATCTGGACCATAGGATCCAAAGCAACATGAGTATACAAACCTGACGTAGGATCTTGGTCCAAGGATCAAGATCAATCTGGACCGTAGGATCACATGAACTGTCAGATCTTGGACCAAGGATCAAGATCCAAAGCAATATGGGCCGTAGGATCTCAAATGGATGATCAGGATCAAGATCAATTTGGACCGTAGGATCGTCTATATAAAATTCCCAAAATCCAAAGCAATATGGGCCGTAGGATCTCAAATGGATGATCAGGATCAAGATCAATTTGGACCGTAGGATCGTCTATATAAAATTCCCAAAGCCATATGCACTGTAGGATATATCCAAAGCCAATATGGGTCGTAGGATCTCAAAACGACGACTAGAATCGCGAACAACCTGGACTGTAGGATCGTCTATATATAATCCCGAAAGCCGTGTGCACCGTCGGATATATCCCAAAGCGACGTGGGCCGTGGGATCTTAGATCGACGGTCCAGATAGTCCGATCTCTATAAGAACATGTATATGCTAGATAGATAGATATGTGTCTGTGTCTATGTATGTGTATAACAAAGCATTTCGTCTATATAAAATTCCCAAAGCCATATGCACTGTAGGATATATCCAAAGGCAATATGGGTCGTAGGATCTCAAAACGACGACTAGAATCGCGAACAACTTGGACTGTAGGATCGTCTATATATAATCCCGAAAGCCGTGTGCACCGTCGGATATATCCCAAAGCAACGTGGGCCGTGGGATCTTAGATCGACGATCCAGATAGTCCGGTCTCTATAAGAACATGTATATGCTAGATAGATAGATATGTGTCTGTGTCTGTGTCTATGTATGTGTATAACAAAGCATCTTGGACATAATATTCTACAAATTCATCCTACAATCGTTACTTATGTTAGGATAGGAGGAGGAGGAGGAGGAGGATTTTTTACATCACGCCACTAGAAGACTGGAAGCACATATAGCAAGGGAGACTAGAAGGACAACTTGTGAGCTATTATTAAACTAAAAGATTAAATGCAAAGGTCTGCAGAAGTCATAGATTAATATGGATAGATAGAAAGCAATATTGGATTGAAGTAGGGTTGCCCGCTATCTCCTACGCTATTTAGTGTGTTTATTGATGTTCTTTTCTCCAAAATGCATCTAATTATAAAAATGCCTAAACACCTTGGGTTCATTTTCTGATGAAGAAGGGATAACAATAAATAAAAGGAGAATAAGTTCAGATGCAGTTATATCAAGAGGCCTTAAAACAAGAACATCAATAGAAATACCTATGAGTTGAGTTTACTGACAACTATAAATGGAATGCAAGAGTTGAGGAACGGGTTGCAGGACCAATAAGAGCCGGGGAGGGGGTCTTCATAAACCATGCACATAATGGCAAAATGTCTCCATTGGAGCTGCATATATTGAAATTCAACGGAGGGGTCGATGAATAGCTTTCGAGGAAACATATCCGGACGTCTACAATTCAAGCAAAAATATGATCATGCCAAAAAGTTGCTGCAGTTAAAAGCAAGGTGGGTCTGCACTTCATCTTCGTGGATCGGGAGCCCATCTACCGTGCCCTCTATTTTTGCATTGAAAACCAATTTGAGATTTACAAATGGGCTGAGGAAAGCAGGCTTGAGGTATGCGGATTACCAGCTTTCCTAGTCGGTAGATGGGCAGATGCAAGACTATAAAGATCCCATATATGGCGGACGAAAATACATATAAAGAAATCGAGTATGAGAAAACTTATTTTTAAAATGTTAGTACAACTTGTGGTACTTTATTCATGCTCAATTTGTAGGACGAGGCCTGTCAAAAAAAGAAATGGGCGAGTATTGAATAGATACAGAAATTATTTTTTAAGGAAGAACTTGGCATAAGAGTATAAAAATACCGTACAAAATGATGTTTGCAGAGACAAGTTTTAGACCATAGAGGCATAAGGACTAAACTCTTGAGTACTTTGAGAGAGGTCCAACATCCCATACCATGCCCTTCAAGAGTCACGGTATGAACATCTCATTCACAAATGGGATCGCCTTCCATACCATGCCATTCAATACTCATGGTATGAGCATCTCATTCACAAATGGGTTATGCATATTCCTGATACACGATGGAGGATACGCAGTCTCATTTTTTATAAAGCCATCCACATTGCCCTGACAAAAAAAAATGGAATGTTATAAATAAGAGTTAATATATATCTAGAAGAAGAATTTTTAGTATTGGGATGGGTTTCAAACGGTGTAAGCTCTGTTTCGCAGTCCCGCTCCTTGGAGATGAAGTGTGTCATAATATACGTGAGCTAAGATTTTGTCCAACTCATTGAGAATCTAGATTCGCAGAGACTTATAGAAGTGATGCTATTTTGATTAAAAGCTTTACACTATTACTTTTGATGTGTTTAAAAACAATTGCAAACTTGAATAGTCTAGCAAATGAGATCTCATTTAGCGACAGCATTGTCGTCTGGCCAATAGTTTTCTAGTTTCTAGTTGGAAAAATTAGATTATAGTCTGTAGTTGAAAAGTGAACATCTGATGCCACATCCTCCCATCAACAACCACAATAAAAAATATTTTTACTTTTCTTTAATGGTACCACAAAAAACCGCAACAAACTTTTACAAAAAAAAAAAGTAATGATAATACGTTGTTTTTCGGTAAGGGGGCCGAATAACGAAGATCTCCTATGTAGATTCGTTTGAGCCTATTTTTAAGGGCTTCGTTTCATTCTTGATACTGTTGTTTCAAATTGACACTAGTATTGATAGCCCAATTTTTCCATTCAATTTGGAACAAGCTTCTTGAAGATCCAATGCCTTTCAAATAACGTAAAAACCGGTTAGGAGCAGTTCTGCCCTCACTTCCAATGACGCAATGCCACGTGGAAGTTTTTTGGATTGTTTCAAATCCAGGAAGTTCAACGAAAAAAGCTTGACTGTGCGTTCCGGCGCTTCTACTTGCATTCCACGCTTCTACTTGCATTCCGGCGCTTCTACTTGCGTTCCAGCGCTTCTACTTGCATTCCGACGCTGCAAAACTGCTCCTAACTAATTTCCACGTTACAGGGAAGGCCAGTTACATGCCTTCCCTGGCATGTCATCCTGCCTCTGCGCTGCACACGTCGGCAAGTTTCCATGCCAGGAAAGGCATGTAACTGGCCTTTCCTGTATACATCAAACAAAAAACGTGCTTGGCCAATCCTAAGAAACGTGCTTGGCAAGAATCCATTTGTGAAAGAAGGCACATTCTAAACACTTCAAACTTGCCTGAAACAACTATAGATAAATTCCTCTTATATAGCTCAAAAGCAATTCATCTAGTGGTCACTGATTTGGGACGAAAAGGCATCTCCTTTCAAAGGCATATATCACGACCTTAAGCTAACAATGCTATAAGCCTAAGGGACGCCTCGCCCTTAGGCCTCACATGCGAAAGTAACAGCATTCACACAATCCATTTTTTAGACGGACGGCAAGCCGTCGAAGCCGCTTATCGTCGAACTACTAGAGCAATTCCAGCTCCAGCAGCACACCGGATTGACGTTTCTGAGACGCTTGACGCTCACATGTGAGGCGTCCCTAATTGGCTAAAAAGGCCGCGATGATTTTTAAAAGCCTTTAAAAAATGAAAAGCCTTGTACTTTTATAGCCTTTTTAATAGGTGTCTAATTTAACTTGGTGCCATCGTTAAAGCGCATTTTGATTACAGTTTCTCTTTTCAACCAAAATTTTGTAAAAAGCTTATCTTATTAATACAAAGCTATAGAACTTTCTAAAAAAGAGATTTTTGTAACACTGATGCAACATCGTTAGGGGTAGAGACATTTAACGATGATTATAAAATGCTGCCATCAATGTAACAAGAATAGCGACAGCTGAAACGAAACGTCGTATCTGTACACTCCAAGGAGTTCTCAACCTTTTCCATTCGTATTTTACTTGCACCGAGAATATAGAGATAAAATCAGGGATTCTTTTATTTAACATTGCTGTAATGGTAGGTTCAGATGATGACATAGTGAAAGTTGTGGAAGAACTCCAAGAGCTTGATCCTGTGTCTGATGGACCATTCACACAAATTCTAAACTTGTACGTTCCATTAACCGCAAGGTTTTTAAGCTCGTACCTACAACATAAAAGATTTTTTTCAGACGCGATAGAAAGCAAACAAAACATGCCAAAGCACAGACCTTTTCTCTAAGCCCTCATATATTTTAATTGGCTTATTGTCAGCCACATACACCATTTCGAGAATATAAGATTTGATTTGAGAAAGAGCGCTCTTCTCAATTGAATCGGACCAGAGTATACAAACTGAATTCTTCGACAATGGAACCACCTTTGGTGCCTCTGGTGTTGGCAGGGGTCCAAATGGCAAAGTGATGAACGCTGTCTCACTAAATTCACTTCCTCCAACGGAATTGATTGCCTGAAATGGTTCCTTGTAACAACTTAGGTACTTTCCACGTTCTACAATCTCAGAAAAGGGACTATTCAGAATTTACCTGCACTGCTGCTTTATAAGTTTTTCCAGGAATTAACTTTCCGACCTTGTGACAAGTTGACATGCCCTCATAAACCTGAGACAAATAACCTGATTAATTCAGTAACTGCTTCCTTTTACCTTTGGTTTTCCATATCATACACAACAAGAACTAGCCACATACACACACTATGCATTAAAATAAAGAATAATAAAGAAACGATGTCTTCGCTGGCGCAGGACAAAGAACACATAAACTAAGCTCAGCTCAGCTCCTGTCTCATGCATGTTGGTTGCTACGGCTCGTACGTACTCCGTGAGCTTGTTTTTTATCCTCCTCCTTCCTCTCATTAATGTTAATGAAATGACTAGATGTATGTGTTAACCTTCAGGCCAGAGGGCAGTTCAATGTTTCAGCAAGTAAAAAATCAAAGATTGTTAAGAGATCCTAAGAAAAGTCAGCAGATAAATTTGAAAAAAATGAGAAACTAAGTTCTGCTACACATTGCGGACAAAGATGAGTTTACATATGAGTAAAATATGATTCAATCACCGATGCTTCGAGTGCGGACACAGCATTTTGGCATTTGAGAGGTCTCCAAAGAGCTGATCACAAAACATTAGAAACTAATGCGACAACATGATGGAAAATTATATCATGTTACAGCATGTGACATTAATCATTAAGGCAGATGACTATCGAAATGTTGGGAACTGCACTAACAGGTCTAGGACAGATCAATCTTCAATAATTTGAGCTAGACTTTGACACCTTTCACATTAGATCCAGTACGACATAGAAGAAACACTTTTATAAAAGGATCCAAAAGGTAGAGCAATGGTTATGAAAGAGTGATGTTATTTACCTTGTGCAGCTCATCTCCAATTCCATTGTCCATAAAAAGCTTGTAACTGAAAGAAAATGAAAATATTATATAGCAGTCCAGATAGGTACGCAGAGAAATTCAAAACTACACCTACGAAAATCTTGCTTCGCTACTTAGAATGCCAATGCTTTCAAAAGACATATCTGGGCATGCATTAGAAGTTACACCTTGAATCTTGCACGCCATTAGATAGAATATGGCCTGACAGATGCATATCTTCCATGCTCATAGAAAAGCAAGAGCACTCGCATTGCACTGACACATTTAACATGAGCAAAGTATTGGCCAAAGGGAGCTCTCTTTTCCTTGATAAGATAAGTAGATGGAGATTCTTTCATTTCTCTAGAAAAAAGCAGCAACAAACTCTTCAATAACTACTTCATGGTGGAAACTAGATAGTTTAGCATAGGTATAAAATAATATGCTGACCAACTAGTGGTCCCCCTTGTGAGAGCAACAGACTTGTCTCCCACCCATTGAATGAACAAGATTTTAGAGACCAGCCAGCATATAGAAGGAGAGCTATTTAGCTGTTAATACATTGTTAGTACATAAACCTAGCCTACGAGTCATGATGACTGTGAACATGCTGATGCATCTGTTACAGCATGGTATAGTCATATAGCCATAGTCACGCCATTATTGTTTGTTCATCTTAACCTGGTACCACTAGCTCTGTACCGTCATGTGAGAGCAACAGACTTGCCTCCCACCTATTGAATGAACAGGATTTTAAAGACCAACCAGCATCTAGAAGGAAAGGTATTTAGTGTTAAGACAACATGAGAGTCTCACAACAGCAAGAAACTCTAGTTCTTGGATTCCTTTATCGGCACAAATTTCTAATGTGGCACTCTGTATCATCAATTTTACTCCGGGGGGAAGATCCCCCCTTGGAGTTTCTGCTACCTGCTTCTAAATTTTGCCACATAGGCAGATCATTTGTTATTTTAGATAACTGCCGAAACAGCATGGAACCACAGTTTGAAAGGTAGCATGGGACTTCTCATGCAAGAGAAGAACTCAGTGAAAAAAAAAACGCTGGCCAGCTGCATTTTTGGTATAACTACCCTCCCCTCAAGACGAAGCCTGTGAGCCTAACCATCTTCCATGTTCAGACATAAGACACTACTCAAACACGTATTACTTAGGGCGGGTTTTCCACATATCGCTATCCGTCAATTTAAGCTACACCGGCTGGCAGGTCCCCAACGAGGCTTTGCCCTACTGCTAAGGCAGAATTAGAAGGGACTGGGTGGTAGTCAGGCTACCCGTATTCGAAGTCAGCCATTGTGATATGGCACAAGCTCGGGGGTGTAGCTCAGAGGACTTGCAGGATGAGCACAGAGGCAAAGCAAAGCAAAGAAAGCAAATAGTCTTGTATATGCTAAGGGATATTTATTAGCTTGAGTCTTAAGT
>JAANSK020258896.1:0-12550 GCA_011763485.2 Isoetes engelmannii | reverse complement strand
ACAGCAAAGCAGATCCAGCACGAAAAGCAGAGCGTCCGGACGGGTGCTTTTGTACCCCAATATCTAACTTATGCCCAATGGCAACATTACTTACATCTTCATGTTGATGCTAAGTTGCTAGGTCCGTTACAGCTGATGGTGGTCACTCCAGGATTTTTTACTGAGTTATTTGTTGTGATGATCGTGTTGCCAATGCCATCTACAATGGACATTAGATTGATTTTATTTCTCTTCACATAAACTGGTGCAGAGTAATTTCCTGCACTAATATAAATTACATGCCTCTTTGCACTTTTGACAAGAGTTGCATCAACTGCATCTTGTATTCTCGTAAAGTTTCCACTCCCATCCTTTGCAACTATGGCATCATACAAATCTGCCTCAAACAACCTTTTTCCAATACCAAAACTTTCTGTAAAATCCTTCTTTCATGTGGAGAGGTCAAGGCGCCAGAAGCATAGGATGTGAGTAATTTATATGGACCAGAACTCGAGAAGGCGTTGCACAAAATTGACGCGACAGCCAAAAACAAGGTTTTGTGGCGATGGCAGTGACTTTGCTTTGAAGCAAAGTATATTTTTGACACGCGTCAAACTTTTTATTAAGGGAGGCTTACGAACACCATGCAGCGTGTCGGCATTTTGGGATGGAATCAAAGAATAAAATCTTTGCTACTATAATTACATAAGAGAGATGGATAGATAAATAGATAGATACATTTTCTCTTTAATTGTATATTCTCTCCTTACCTAAAATTCAACTCTATAAAAACCTACATGTTGCTAAGCTATTAAACGTTTCAATATGTAACCCTCTTTCCAAGATGTAGCACTTCCAACATCAACAATCCGTTAACCATTCTATCAATAAACGGACAAACTCCTTATCAACCAAAAGACAAACTCATTTCTCCATAGCTATGTTCACTTAACGGAGTCTAATCACTTCCACGGAAATCAAACCACAGACTTAGAGAACAACCTGATAGCCCTATTGTAATATTCCATTAACAAAAGGCATAAACATTAACGATCTGTAGGTCTGGGACCAAAA
The DNA here is from genome assembly GCA_011763485.2 of Isoetes engelmannii. Taxonomy (NCBI): domain Eukaryota; kingdom Viridiplantae; phylum Streptophyta; class Lycopodiopsida; order Isoetales; family Isoetaceae; genus Isoetes; species Isoetes engelmannii. The sequence continues at coordinate 11,497 of JAANSK020258896.1, read as the reverse complement.
TATACTGTGTGAAGTTATGAATCTCTTCTTTCCCCATATTTTTAGATTCCAAGTGTCTCAGTCATATTTAAAGCGTGTACAATGATTTCAGAAAAATGCTAAAACAGTTGGATGCATCTGGCCAACCAGCATTCTATATATAATCATGGTTTGCACATTAATTTATTTAGAAAGCTAGCTAGTTCTCTGCATCTACCAAAAATATTGCTGATACCTCTGATGCACACATAGTCTGTGCTCCCATTAAGTGCCATACCAAAAGGGGGAAAAGACGTCTTTGATTCAGTATAAAATAATGAAGAAGATGTCTTGGGTTGAAGTGCTAAAATCTCTCTTTGTCCATAGATGACATTCTTATGCACTTCAAATCTGACCAATGCGTTCTCGACACCGCTTAACTTGAAGCAACGTCTGGCTTTGAGTTTGGGGTCTGTGGTCCTGAGCCAAGATGTTCCATCTGTTCTGCTAGCTCCTCAATATTTGGAACCCCAGACCACCAGTGATTGTTTGTTGCATCCATATCAAGGTCAATTTCCCCAACATCAACATCTCCGTCTGCATCTCCATCTCCATCAGCTTCTGCATCTTGTGAACCAGGGCTGACATTGAGAAGTGTTTCCCAAAAGCTTTGCTCATTCATTTCATTAATTTCTGTTCCATCATCAATGCTTGCACTTCCTTGGTTATCATACCCATCTGTAAAATCTGTTTCCAGATTCATAGAACTGTGATCATCCTTTACTCCATGTTTCTCCCCATCAGAATCCATAAAGTAGCCATTTTCCAAACTATCAATTGAATCTAAACCTGATGAAGTTAACATATTAGTCTGGTCAACCTCCTGCTCTGGCATCCCCTTCACCTCTGTAAAGGTTATCCTTGGCATACCCAAAGAATCTCTTGGTTCAATAGCTCCTGATTGTAAATCACGGAATAGTACATCCAAAGGAACATCTGATTTCAGCCCCAACTCCGGAGTATTAAGAAATTGCGAGAGCATTGTTCGGGTGGCATCAGTGGAGTTTGGCTGGTACTTGATTATCTGCCCTTCAGGTGAAGCATTGATTACGTGCTCCTTTACATCACCATCTTGTTTAGGGAGTCTTCGTTTCTTTCTAGCTGTAGCCAGCCTTTTATTCTTCTCATTTTGCTGCACAAGTTGTGCAAGAAAGCTTGGATTTTGCATAGCCTTTGCAAGGAATGAAACCATTTGCTGCTGCCGTTGTTCAGTTACATGAAGCCGCTGACCCATCATGTGAAGATCCCTTTCAGTTTGTTGTTGCTGTTGACGCAATCTCACCAATTCCATCATAAGGACATTCTTATCTCTTTTAAGCCTTTCAATCTCTCCTTCCAATCCAAATTTACCAACTTCAACACAAGCTGCAACAGAGGTTTGACCAGGTTGAGAAGATGTTACAGGGGCATGAGCAGAGGGTTTCCGTCTATGGATGCTCTTCAGCAAATGTTTCTGTCCCCTAAGAAACCCCTCATTTGCAAATTCCCATCTATCAGGATCTACTTTTCGAAACCCCTATAAGAAACCCAAAATCAGTATTACATTCAAGCACAAGATCACTAAGATTTATGCTCTCAAAACTTAACTTTGCTTATAACTATTATGTACCTATCCCGTTATCGTATTCTGTAATATATATTCAAAGACATAGCTTGTATTTCAAGGTCAAGTTGGAAAGAAAGGACAATCCTAAAAACAAGGAACTCGATACTACTCACATATGTATTCAGCTGTCGAACAAAGCTAGAAAAATTGCTGTGCTTGAAATACTTTGGCAACAAGTCCCTTGCAAATTCTGGCGGGTTCCAGACAACGAAACTGTTTCCGTTAGCGCCCCAAGCTACAACAGCATCAGTGGAACGGTCATCGATCATATCATAAGTCTTGGTCAAAAAGGGAGGGGGCGCTGAAGAATCCAACGCCATAGGCTGTGGAGGTTGAGACTCAGGGCGAGGAACCACATGTTTTGAGTTATCATTGACGATAGGAATTGCTTGAACAGACTTATCTTGGTACTGCAACTCAGGGCTAAGAGGAAGAGCGCGAACCGAATTTCCCTGGTTTTCTGAAGGAGGGAGTGGTTGCGCACCTGGTGTTTCAGAACTATTCCAAGCATGTGAAGAAGAACCCATTCCGGCGCTTACATTATCTGTCTTATTTTTGCCCTAACCCTCCGCAGATAATTTTCCTTGAGCTCTGGGATGCCGGAAGCAAGGACGCCATGTTTTGGAGGAGCCGAACTGGCGGCGCCGCTCTAAAAGCGATAGTCTGATGTGGATTTACACTGCCACGTGGTTTGGTTTCTATGGTAGATAGAAAACCTCACCTCTCTCCATGAATCAAGACACAACTACAAAATGTTGTATGAAACTTAGCAACTGTAAAGAGTGCTTCCTTTTGAGAACATGCAAAGATGGAGTCCCAACAATTACTTTGTATATATTGTCCTCAATGTCGTTTTGGGAATTAACACAAGTGAGTTTGTTGTGTAAGCCAGTTAGTTTTATCTGGCAATGCAAGCTGATGGGGTGGTAAGACCGAGGCCGGGATTCCACTATCAGCAGTTTGCAGTGTTGATGTGGAGTATTCTTCCGGGCCAATAGAAGTTAGTTTTATCTGGCTATGCAAGCTGATATTCCTTACAAAAAATTTCCACAGCGATAAGGATCACAAAGTGAAGGCTTAGATATTAGCAAGCCAAGTCCCACTAGAAACTTTGCATGGCCATTTTGAGCTCTCTGTTTTCTGTGATTAGCTTAGTGCAATGGTAAATATAAGCACAGCCCTCTTAACTGATAAGGATCACAAAGTGAAGGCTTAGATATTAGCAAGCCAAGTCCCACTAAAAACTTTGCATGGCCATTTTGAGCTCTCTGTTTTCTGTGATTAGCTTAATGCAATGGTAAATATAAGCACAGCCCTTTTAACTGGTAAGGCAAAAATGTTGAACGCCTTTCTGCCAAGAAACAAGCGGATAAATCGAGTCAAAACCAGGAAGTAAAGGTAAACGAATAGGCTGAGCCCGATAGATTTCAGTATTGCCATTGATTTGGTCTTGATTGTCATAGACGAATAGAGTTGCTGCAAATGAAGTTGCAAAGGTTTTAGTTTCAAAATATACCATAGAATCTATGATCAATCTATACCCAACACAAGATTTGCTTGATAATCAAGCAGTTCATGGTAATCTGACAACAACAATACTCCCCCACTCGAATTGGCGATTGCTCAATTTGATAATCATTGACATTTTCAACAGGATAATCATAGCTGGCTGCGCAATAAAACTTATTTTCGACATGATAACTTCAAGGGCCTTCCATGATACTACTTGGCCGCGTCAAACTTTTAAGAACAGCCAACAGAAAGTCTCTGCAGTTGTCATTATATATTTTGTGGCCTTTTAACTCTTGCAAGTCTCCCCAACCCTGAACCCCCCCAAAAAAAGGAGGAGTTCTTGCAAGCTCCATAAAAAATGAACACAAAGCTATCCTAAAGCAATCTTTTTGAACATCTGTACACTTTATACACTAAGAATATAGTACTTGAATGGTAATCAGATGATGTGACGACCCCTAAATGCAATCAAGAGGCTTCTTTGATTTCTCGATAATGGGCTCTATGTTGAAAATGGCCCTCAACTTTGTGTTGTCTATGTAAAAACTGTTAATATATTTATTTTATACACATACAATCAGGCGCTGGGTAAGTATATAAGGACTGTCTGGGTTGGCGTAACTTGACTTGCCCCATTCTATTCTTGTGCCCATCTCTTACCTTCTGCTTAAATTCTTGCCATTCCATACTATCATTAGAAAACAGCTTTGCCAACAGTATCATATCTGGTTTCAAAGTCTTTCTAACACCCTCAAATGTTCGATGTGCAATCTGCAGCATAAACATTATCACTCAAATCATATTGGGAAGTGAAAAAGTAATGTTCTAACTTCGTTTTTACAAAACATTTCCTAAGGACCTATAATGCTCAGGTTGAGGATCGCAACATTGAGAATGCAACTAAAAGAAAGTGGAATAGCAGGCAGTACTTATAACCAATCTCATCATACTTACTAGTGCATTATGCATGTTGCCAGGTGATGCAGATAGGAAAAAGTCACTCTGCAGAGACACATGATAATCAATAGCTGCAAGGAGAGATGCTTTCCCCTTAAATGGCTTAAGCTCTGAACTGGTAAGGATGTCATCCTTGATCTTTAATAAAGGATATAGATCCCTCAAATATGACATCCTTGACTCACCCCCGTATACCTATGCACAGAATGCAAATGGTAAAGTTCAAGCAAATTGAAGGTGCAATAGGCAGCAGAATCCTGACCTTATAAGAGGCTAAATACACAGTTGTTGAGTTACTGAAGCCTATGGCAGCCAATAATAATCCAACTTGTTCAGGTGTAAGAGGGCATTTGCCCAGCTGCCATAGCTGCTCCATAGGATAAAGCAAATTTGGAACTCGACCTTGCCATACTTTGTTTCTATAGTGCTCGAGAGCCATCTGTTCGGCTTTACCACCTCCAAAATCACATGCTGAATGTGCGGCCATGTCCTGAAGAAGATATAGATTTATACATCAAAAAGCAATGGCTTCTAACTAGTTGGTCTATGTCAGTTTTACCTTGTCGAATCGTAGATGCAAGGCAAGAAACTTTGACAATTGGGTCTTGCTGGCTGCATTCTGAGTGTTTGCTAAAGCCAACTTTTGGAGACGATAAATTATGAGATCACCAATATTTGTGATTGCCGATACAAATCTCAAGGCTTGAAAATTAACTTTACATCTTAATTGTTGAATGTCAACAGGGACTCCTTCAAATGCTAGCCTATGTGAAAACGGGGCAATAGCTGCAATCCCATACCTAAAGCAAATCAGGAAATGGAATGCTTAAAAAAAATGGTAAATACATCAAATTACCAAAAGAAGTGAGCCCAAACAAATAAGAAAAAAATAAAATGCCTTAAAAGTACATTGGATATATCAAGATGAGTAGAAAATAAACCATGATCATACAGTTTAAATGCTACAGACGCGTGATAACTCTGCATATTACTTCTTTATTTCTTTATAGTGACTTCACTTGTGCTCTATTGCAACTATTTTGTGCATGTCCAATTTCTGAATGACAACCTCAATAACAGCACTAGAATTAGAAAAAACAAAAATCGGATGGAACTATGCTTGTGTTCGTGAATAATTCTATTCCTTTGAAGGAATTCAACTGGTTTGTCCTGGTAGTGTTCTATTCTCCTAATTGTTGTTCCTCCCAAGGGAAAAGGATCTACCTATCTACCACAAATGGAAAGCAGGGGGGAGACTTATGCACGTCAATGGGTCTATGAGACCAGATAGTACATTTATCATGATTTGCCTAAGGGGGTGTGATATTCTCCCAGTTAACTTGCACAAACCAGCCTGAAAGTACTAGCCTTCTACAGATGTGAAATAACTGATATGCCCTTGTGAACGATGGAGCCTTTTCCGTAGTTCCTAGGAAGATTATTTGTGCTTCATCTCATTTGCTTTTATGTGCTACTCCACGCAAACCCTTCCTCTTCTTAGTAAAATCTCTGTTTTACCCCTAGTCGAAATCTGCAACGTCCTCCTATTTGTCTCAGGACTCTTAAATTCATGATCTCTTTTTGCGTGAAAAGATTCCCCCGATTTTGACACCATTCATGAGGCAATGCAGTTCATGTGATTTAGATGTAGGCCATGGGGGGAGGTTTCACTGTTTGCTCCCTGTAGTGTGAAGCCCTTCTAGTTGAAGGGAGAACGCCCAGAACTGTCTAATTGAAACCATCGCCTGAAAGGTTAAAAAAAAATGACCTTATAGAATAGATAGCTTCTTTGGGAGATTAACATGTATTTGAAACATACAGCAGCTCTAGGCCAGGGTTTAACAGCTAATTTTCCTGTTTACATAGGTCTAGAAGGAGAACGATGAGGAGTGAGAAATTACTAACCCATTTATGATAGGAAGTACATTTGCTATATACCAGCTTGGACTGGCACGTACTGGTGCATCCTTTACCCTAGTTGCTCGTATACCTGTACCATAATACTCTCTTGTGCTCCATTGTAATTCTTCAGGAAGTTCTGTTACTATATGTACATCACCAGCTAGAGAGAGTAGGAAATGGTTCAGATCAAATATATCTGCGAATGAGCTGCAATTATTGCTTTGATAGATTAAAATAGTTCTGTAAGAAGTAATAATAGTTCCTATGGAAAACAATATTTCCATACCTTGTATCTTGCCAAACTGGATTCACATCTAGGTGCGGAAGCACAAGCGTCGTGTTCAAAATTTTGGCTAAGGCAATGGCATCACATATCTGGGAATAAAAGTATTGAACGTTCAAATGTTTCCTAATGCCTTATTCTAACAGAGAATGGGCTTCAAAAAGCTAATGCAATAGATAGTAAACCAATGTAAATGACTGCGAACTCACACCCATGCGTTGCTGATTGAGGCCGCCTTCTAAAAAAACTTGCAGGTATCCAGTTGTTCGTCCTGCATAAACTATGAGGTGGTGTGTATGAGCATGAAGGTAATAGTTTCTGTCAAATTCTTCAGAACTTACATGATTGAGATCGTGAATCATAAAGGCATTTTCTCCATCCATTACTGTTAGGTGGATCCCATAAATCCGCTGGTTCGACTTCACTCTTTACGAAACAAATGAATAGTTTATATATCACAAAACACAATCAGCTTTTGATGATACCAATACATCAGCATATCAAGATAATATGAATAAATCAATCTAGCTAGATCCCCCAATAAAGTACTAGCCTTTTAGTTTAACAGTAATCCTTCAAGGATTAGTTGACATACCGAGCTGACTTCTTTAAAGGATCTCATCAAAACTGGGTGTCTCGCCCTAGGGGGCACCCATTCCTGAAAATGCACTGCTTTCAGTATATGCATAAATTTTTTTTAATAATCTAAAATGTTGCACAGATGCTGGTAGAAGCTAACCGTATTGATCAAATAAGAAGATGAGAATTTGCAAGGGATCAAGGATTGTCATACCGAGAAAATGGAGAAGCGCCAGGACAGATTTGGAAGTGGGTTCTGCCAGAAAAAGGGAAGGACCAACGTTGTCAGACAGAGGATACGCCAGAAACCAAAACCCTCCAACATGCTTCTCCTCCTGTATCTGTATCTGTATCTGTGTCTGTAACGGCGTGATAGCATTCCTTTCCTTCTACCTCGAGCTCTCAGACTAGAAGAATACGAAAATACAGTACATATACTACGACAATACAGTACGTATACGTATAGCTTATCGCATAGCTATACTTGTACCTGTACGTATTTCCCGCTCGAACGATGGCGGAAGAAGGCCGCCTATTGTCTATCGTTCAGAATTATGCTGCCAATCACACCATTTCAGGTGATCTTATGATCTTTAGTCTTGGTAATCTTGTGACCTTTAGTCTTGTTTCTTTAGATCGGTCCTGATTTGCAAAAAAAAAACTCTATTGATTCAAGCATTTGAATCAAAGAATTAGGTTTGCAATCAGTCTAAATGCCAGCATTCCGGCTGTATAGTTGCTGCAATACGAGTTCTTCAATTATACTAATCGGTATCCGCTTCTATAATAAGCTTGTATAATGGCCGAATCATAAAGACAAATGCAGAAAACTTTGGTTCTTGCGTCTCTTTTCCTTCCGAAATGACAATTGTACGTCTGTTCAGAGAGTCATTTGGAAGAACTGAAGAAGAAAAGCCTTCATCTTGGTGCTCAGTTGGAAAGAGCTAATGCTACATTGCAAGCCAAGAAATTGCAAAAGAATAGTCTTCTGGAGGATGTGAAATGCCTTGAAGTGGAATTAGCCGCATCAGAAGCATCTGTCAAATCTCGGCAGGTACTGTTTACATGCAATATTTGATTCTGAGCACGGATCAACACACTAATTCATGCCTAATTACAGTCCAGGTTGTTGCTCCAGCAAGAAGAAATAGCTCAGGCCAAGTCGGAGGTTGAAATTTTGCAGGTCAGCTTTGCCTCTTACTTCGATTTTGCAAATTATGCTTAGTAACATATCGTTATTCAATGGTTTAATTGTGATATAACAAAGCGCGACGAGAATGCCCAAAGGTGAGCATCCAATCTAACCAGATAACCCGTTGACTTAACCCCTTTTACGCTGTTACCTGACATTTGAGTTTTAGGGACATATTTGTAGCTAAATTGCTTGAGCTCAATCAAAGCATCCGGTTAGCTATTTCTGTCTGTAGATGTTTATTTTCGTGGCAAATTACTGGAGCTGCTCTTAGTATCGTTGCAAAAAGTTCCATTTAGGAACATGCATGAATACAACCGTGAAGAGAACCTTCGATCCGTGCTAGAATCTTTGAAAATGAAGCAGAAAGAACTTGTAGGCTATGAAGGTATCACGCTGCTGTCATTATTCGCTCAGTTTTTTGTTATGGCAATATTATCAATGTTGGCAGGCAAGAAAAACAAGCGTGTCATGGTGGAAGAGCAGATACCTCCTTGTGATTCACTCGAAACAGAAGAAGAAGAACTTGCCAAGCTAAGAGCAGATTTGAAGCAGAAAAATGAAGAAGAGAACAGTTTCAAGGAGCAATATGGGAAGGTATAACTATGATGGAAGTGATTCTGTTAATTGGTAAACTTCATACAAAGTTGTGATGGTTTTGCTAGTTGAATCTGGAGCTCGAATTATTGAATGCTAGAGTGAAACTCATGGACAGCTTATCTCAAACAGCACGGGAACTGCAAGCCTTATCCACATATCCCATAAATCATATAAATTATGCTTTACTCTGTTTGCACCTGCTTTGAACCTGACTATACCTTAACATGTAATAACTGGGAATGCAGATCTGGAGACAGAACATGCTTATCTTAGTGAAGAGTATCAAAGGCTCCATATATGCCCGAATTGTGGAATGGACAACATTGGTCCTGGAGAAGAAGCATCATAAATCCATTGGCTTCATACTGATTTTAACTGAGCATGCCTCTGCATCAGAGGAACATCTTAGCAACTGATAAGAAACTGACATAAGAGAAAATTGGTCTATATGGTTAAACAAATCGTGTGTTTCTCTAAAACCACCAATAATAAATGTGCACAATTACTTTAAAGAAGAAGGCAGAAGAAAAATTGTCCCAAACAAGCACTTAACGCTCATTCCTAGCCCTTGATGTGAGGAATATTCCACAAAATATTCCCTCTCCACCATCCTGCACCGTTGGCCCAAAATAAGATGGGGTCAAACCCTATTTTCCACGTCTTACTATACTTTAGGGACAATGGTCCCCAAGTCAATGATTTCTTAACTTAACTTAAATTAATCACGCCGTAATAGACCCCAGGTCCAAAGGCGAACTTAAATTAATCACGCTGCAACAGACCCCAGGTCCAAAGGCAAAACATATTACAAAAACATAACATTCAATTGCAGAATGGGGATTTGAACCCCACCGAGATGAATCTGTACCCCACCGAGATGAATCGGTACCACAATGCCATATATGAAGAACATCAGTTTAATCAGTTAAATCCGATCATGTCTTGTCCAAAACACCCTGCAAGGCCTGCATACATTGGCTTTGCATAAAAACAAATAGAAAAAGGTTGAGCTTCAATGCTCATTCATCGATTGCCTTTAAGATATATGAAAATATCCACATAAAAAGCAAAAACATGGATCCAGGAATTTTCTTTTTACATGCCCATTGCATCAGATTACTGTGACAAAAAAATTTAGGAAAGAAGCTCTCTGGCCCTGCTCTTCCAATGCAATGCTTCCCATAATGCTTGAATCACAGTTTTATATTAACTTGCAAGACAAATAACTATAAAAAGCAAGCATCACAGACGCAACAATCACAGACTCCAAGACTCCTACATCTCCATCTCTGGAATGGCGGAACCCGTGCAGTGGCATTGTAAAAACATCTCCCCGCTTGCCGCCACCTGCAAATAAAACTCTGTACTTCCTCCTCTGCATCCCCGGAATGCCCTCCGCCATGTCCACGCCGCCCTGCCTTACCAGTGGGGTTCGAGAAAGTTCAGGTTATGTTTTGTCCTATAAAATTTGACCATGTCTAACTATTGTCCATACGAGCAGGACAAGACGAGCCATATCTCATCTACGCTTCCTGCATCTCCCCGCCATATCCACTTCATGTCCACGCCACGCCCTCTGCCCTAAAAATAGATACCCTAAAGTTGAATTTTGTTACAGTCCAAGGTGAAAATTGTGCTTGCAGACCTATGGGATGTGCATATGGCCTTGGAAGTGCCACTAAGTGGCCTGGGAACGTTCCGAGGATCCATAACTGCCTAGGGGCAGTGTTCGTTTAATTCTTTATGGCGCATGTTTCGTATGTTAGCATGCCATTTAAATTAAATCTTAAAGAGGTGCTTTGAAATTGCAAAAACATTAAAGGGGGTGTGTGTGGCACATCCCCATTGGCTCATCCAATTTTAAAGGGATATTAATCTCTGTTCAACGGGCGGACGTCTGATACAGCCCGGATCAGGCCCGATATTAAATCGGGATGGCTATTTGTATCCTTCGAAAAGGCTTAAGGCCTTTTGAGGCCCTGTTCTTGGATTCTTGCGATTATAAAAGGATTTGGAACGCTTTTTGAAGATCAGCTGCGAATTGGGAAGAAGCTTTAGGAGCTCTAGATTTCTGTCAAGACCTTCTGATTCTTCCTTTTCTAATCATTGTGAGCAATTTCGACGTGACTGGGATTAGTTCCAGGAGCTTTCCATTTTCTTGTGTGATCTTGCTTGTTCTTGAGCAATGCTGCGTTTGCAGTCCTAGTTCTTGAGATAGAACCATCGTTTGTAGTTGGGCTACATATTAATCCCGGGGATTAATACCAATTGAGCATGGGGAGTTCAGAGAACTCGTGGAGCGGGGAACTCTAGGAGTTCTAGGTAGTTCAGTTGATCCTACACTAGTAGGTTGCGACTGTGACAACTACCTAGGTTAGCTGTGCTTTTAAATTTGCAACTATGGTATCACCATTTATACCATGGTGATACTGAGATTATCGTTCATATCATGGTAATACTGCAACTATATATTGTCAATTTTAGTATTAAGTAGGTATACGGATTAAGTTTGCAGCCTAGTGTGTTAGCAGCTTAACTGTGGTCTAGTGGTCATAAAGATCATGAAGAGCATGACCTTGGAATACTGAAAAGTAAATACTAGAAGGATGTATAAAAAGCTTTGTTGCTTGTACATTAGCATGATCTAGGATCATGTTTGCATGAATTAATTCATGGAATTTGGTCATGGCATCATGAATTTAGTTCATGAGTATTGACTTGAATTATAATACAGAGCTTATACAATAATTTCACTCATCATGGGATGATGCGACGCTCCCCGGCCCTATACGATGCTCCCATCGTATAGATACGGGAAATCCCCCTTCCCAGCAGCACAACCACTGGG